>JAJTJO010000236.1:485000-534522 GCA_024550625.1 Dendroctonus valens
GATAAAATTGGAAACCAAATTGACTATATCCTGGTAACAAAAAGATACAGAAAATTCCATCCGCTGTGTAAAGACTTACCCTGGAACAAACGTGGAGTCAGACCACAATCCCGTAGTAGCCCAAAAGCAAAGTCGAATAAAAAAAAATCTTATTTAGAGATTCAAAGAAAGTCTTAAGAAAATATACCCAATACGTCAACACTAACCCAAACTCAGAGAACAACTGAGCAAAAGTCATAAAATTATATAGCCTAAATATTCAATAAACGAACATTAGAACACAGTACTCGAACACTTACAAACGCAACTGACTACTGGACAATAAAATAATTTTTTCTTGTCATTGGAATTGGAAAGTTTATTTAATAAGATTATTAACCTAGAATAAGAGAATTTTCATCTTTGTTTTTTATTTAGATTAAGACTACATGTATTAAACAAGGGCAGAAAGACCGATAGGTCGATAGCCTTTTTTAGAAATAAAGATGTTTACTACTACTACTAGATACTAGACTACACAGTTGGAGTTAGTTTCAAAATGTCATTTTAAACACGCAAAAATTTATACACTGTGAACAACAAGAAACGGCATAAAGAATGGATAAGGCAAAAGCAATAAGATTTAATGGATCATAGGTAAAAAAATTAAAACACGCAAATAGAAAGGTACAAAAGAACTCAGGTACTTGTCAAAACTAAAATTAGAAATGCCAGAATCGCACGGCTGATGGATAGAAGTAAGTAAATAGAGGAAATGTACCGAAAGCTAATTCATTCTAATTAATTTTTTCGTATATTTCTTTTTCCTGACTGTACTTTTAATTCATTCCAATATATTCCTGGGTTTTTCAGTCAATTTTATTGTCACTAATTATGGTGTTATGTGATGAGCCCTGCGTTTCGTCGTACACCATAATTAGTGACAATAAAATTGACTGAAAAACCCAGGAATATATTGGAATGAATTAAAAGTACAGTCAGGAAAAAGAAATATACGAAAAAGATATAGATGCTTGGGAGAAAAAAAGCAGAATGGAACGAGTGGTTTTCAATCTAATGCTAATCGGCAACACGGGTTGCCAATATCTCACCGCAGAAGATCTATACCGGCTCGGTTCATTTACGTCCGAACACGTAGAACCGATGTCTGGCGTATAAGGCAGGGTCTACCTAAAGCCTTACTGACAAGTCCAATAGGTAGACCCGGGACGAAACGCAGGGCTCATCACATAACACCATAATTAGTGACAATAAAACTGACTGAAAAACCCAGGAATATATTGGAATGAATTAAAAGTACAGTCAGGAAAAAGAAATATACGAAAAAGATATAGATGCTTGGGAGAAAAAAAGCAGAATGGAACGAGTGGTTTTCAATCTAATGCTAATCGGCAACACGGGTTGCCAATATCTCACGGCAGAAGATCTATACCGGCTCGGTTCATTTACGTCCGAACACGTAGAACCGATGTCTGGCGTATAAGGCAGGGTCTACCTAAAGCCTTACTGACGAGTCCAATAGGTAGACCCGGGACGAAACGCAGGGCTCATCACATAACACCATAATTAGTGACAATAAAATTGACTGAAAAACCCAGGAATATATTGGAATTCTAATTAATATCCAGTAAGCATATATGAAATTACAGGAAACCGCATATCACCAACATAAGCAAAAATACTAAATGAAAGCAACAGTCTTAGACACACAAAAACTGCAAGAAGTTTGGACATAATTTATTTCTGATCTTTTGGACGGTGTTAGCTTTCGTATCCAACATCAAATAGAAATCGGCCTAAATATAATGATTTCAGAAGTAGCGATGGTTTTGAAGGGAATAAAAAACGGTAAAGCAGCTGGACAAGACAACATAAGTCCAGAATTCCTGAAACCTATAAGCAGAAAAAATTTCCAAAACCCTGGCCAAACTAGTTAATACCATCTATAAGAGTGAATATATACAATATCAATGGTAATGAGTCAGATTTTAAAGTTTTTTCTTAAGGTTCCACAGAATCGAATAAACAGGAAATGCGAGGAAGATCTGAGTGGACTACAGATAGGCTTTCGAAAAGGGGTTTGGAATATAGAGAGACTTTGTTTGCGTTGTCGATTCTGCTACAGAAGTCTCGAGATCACGAGAGAGATGCTTTATAAATAATGCTACAGCATTTGATTGTGTCAAGCGTCGAACGCTGTTGAACATACTAGGACGCAAAGGTTTTAACTACCAGTATCATTCAGTATCTCTATGAACATCAGGAAGGCTTGAAAACACCCGAACAAGAGCTGCACCAATTAAAACCAATTAAACGTGGAGTCAGAGAAGACTAGGGCGGGTATGCATAGTCGATCTCTTAAGGTATGGCCATAACGACACTGCACCTCTCACCGCCCCTTAGCATTGTACCATGGTATCACCCCCACATCGCACATAGCATTGCCGCCAAGAGTCCATATTGGCGCACCGCACTTACCATTTTAATGCAGTTTATTTTCAACTACTAGCGCATGTGAAACATAAGTTGTTTATCATCTTACATCAATACACCCTTTAAATACAAAGCGAAGTCAGTTTGGCGAATTCCATACATTTAGATGTTTGCATAATTTTGAATGTCTGTTAAATCATAACGCTGGCTTGCAAACAAATGTTGCACAGTTTTCTCCGGAATCTGGGTCATTAATAGTCATCATCGGTTCTGAATTTGGCGTACTAGTCTTACTACCATATCGGAAATGTGGTGATTGGGGAAACTCTTGTTGATCTTGCTGACTGTCATCGCATCTACTACCTGGGCTGACACTGCAACTTTGGGAACTTAAGCATAATGCGTAAATGGTGATGTTTGGGGAATATTGTGCATGGTTGATTGTGTGGTAATTTCATTGTCTACAATCTGGAAAACTTGTATACGGAATCTCATTTATTGTTTTGGATTCATTGCTCGCACGTGTGGAAGTATATTCTTAAAAAATGTTTCGACTTCGTGTAGTTCCTTTTCTTCACGGTTGCCCCTATTTTCCTCTTTTCTTTTTAAGTACGCATTTTTTTCTTGTTCCGCTTTTAGTAATGTTTCCCAAAAGCATCAGTTGTTTTAGTCCCCTTTTGGGTTCTTGCTTTTTTAATTATTGGAGCGACTGAAATTGAATGTTGCATACTTGATGAGGCAGATGTGGATGTAGCTGGCTGTGATTCAATCTCACTTACAACCTCATCGATGTTGTTCAGTGCATTTCCCTCTTCAGGTTCTTCAGTTTCTCCGAATGTGTCACCTAGATTTACGAGGCTTTCACTGACCTTTTAAAAATAGAAGCGAAGCGAAATATTGCCAATTTGCTTTTTCGCTCCCATAATCTTCAGCTTCATCTCCTGAATGAGTTACTGGCACTTCTATCAGCTTTTTCCTGAAAGTTTCCTTTAGTCTCTTCCATTGGGACTTTTCTAAAGTTACTACAAAAATAGAATTATATGTATAACTTATTGAATAAATAAAACAGTTTTTTATTGCAGATATTTTTCCACTGGTATGTCATTTCGAAGTTTGGCTTTTTAATTTCGCATGGATAAAATAAAAGTAGCTAATATTGTTTCGGAGGTTTCAGAATATATTTGGATCTGATTATACGAAGTTCATATGCCCGTTCCATCCAAAAAAGATGTTTGCAAATATAGCGAAATATTTTTAATCCTAACTGCGTTGGAGCGCTAGATGGGAAACATATCCGTATGCGTTGCCCAAATAACTCTGAATCAATGTATTTTAATTATAAAGGATATGTTCAATTGTCCTTCAAGCTCTCGTTGATGCAAAAACTATAAATTTATTTCAAAATTGCACTGCGAGGACCCGCAGCGTAACTCTTCCTTCTCTGGCTTAGGCTGTGAGGATTTGTTTCTTTTGTCCCCTGCCAAATATCAAAATTACTGTTTCAATTCCAACTATTTACATAATTGGGAAATTTTAGCTTCACGTTACTGTAAATAACAGGAAATATTATCTCGCGTACTTACTTCAAATCAAGGAACTTGAAGTCTCTCCCTTTGCTGTTTAAGCTGTGAGGAATTTTTTAATTTTCTATGCCAAATTTCAAACATTTCCTGTTTCAAATCCCAACTATGGCATTAATTCGGGAATCTCAGCTTTTGATTTCACTGAAAATTTCCGGAAATGTTCCCTAAAGTATTCACGAACATTGCAGAAGCTTGAAGTCTCCCCCTTTCTGCTTAGCGTGTGGGAATTTTTTAATTTCTCTGCCAAATTTCAAACATTTCCTGGTTCAAATCCCAACTGACTTAAATAATTGCAGGAAGTTGAGCTTCACTTTACGTAAAATACAGGAATATTCTCTCGAGTACCTACTTCATATCAAGGGGAAGTGCAGTTTGGATGTCTCTCCCTTTCTACTTTAGTTTGAGGAATTTTTCCTCTTGCCCTGCCCAATTATCAAACTTACCTGGGTTCGAATCAGAAAAGTTTTAAAATAATTGCAGGAATTTGAGCATCAATTGCCGTAACTAACAGAAAATATTCACTCGAGTACCTACTCATATCAAGGAAAAGTTTGAAAGTTCTCCCTCTCTGCTGAGCTGGAGGAATTTTTAATTTTTCCTGCCAAATTTTCAAACATTTCGATTTCAAATCCAACTACTTAAAATTTGTAAAGTGCAGGAAATTGAGCTTCACGGTACTGTAAATAACAGGAAATATTCTCTCGGGTACTTGCTTCACATCAAGCAAGTTTGAGTCTCTCCCTTTCCTGCTTAGTTTTGAGGATTTTTTTTCCTCTTGCCCTGCCAATTATCAAACATTACCTGTTTCGAATCCGAAATTTTGAACATAATGCAGGAATTTTGGCCCTGAATTTTACTGCAAATTACAGAAAATATTATCCCGCTACACTGCTTACATCAAGGAGTTTGAAATCTCCCTTTCCTGCTTAGCTTTGAGGAATTTTTTACATTTTCCTGCACATTTTCAAACATTTCCTGTTGTCAAATACCAATACTTAAATAATTGCAGGATTTGAGCTTCACTTACGGTAAATATCGGAAATATTTCTTAGAGTACCTACTTACCTCAAAAAGTTTTTTGAGTTTATGTGATTTTGATTTGGATTTTGTTGGATTTTGTTTTTTTTTTTGGTGGAGTCTCTCACTAGACCTTTTTTAGCTTTGAGGATTTCTTTCTCTTGTCCGCCAAAATTATCAATCATTAGGCTGTTTCAATTCGCAAACTAATTTGCTAACTGCGGGGCATCTCGCTTGATTTCACTGAAAATTCAGAATGTTCTTGTAAGTATCCACTTCGCATTGAGAAGCTTGAGGTCTCTCCCTTTCGTGCTTAGCTGTGGGGAAATTTTTTAATTTTCTTCCTGCCAAATTTTCAAACACTTCTTCTGTTTCAAATCCCAAACTACTGAACTAATTGGCGGAATTTGAGCTTCACTTTATGTAAATATCAGGAAATATTCTCTAGAGTACCTACTTCAACATAAAGCATAGTTGGAGCTCTCACTAGCCTTTTTTAGCTTGAGGAATTTTTTCTCTGTCTGCCAAATTATCAATCATTGGCTGTTTTCAATTTACTCACACTTGCATAATGCGGGAATCTCAGCTTGATTTCACTGAAAATTTAGAAAAGTTCTTGTAAGTATCCAACTTCGCATTGCAGAAGCTGAAGTCTCTCTTTCGTTGCTTTAGGGTGAGGATTTTTAAGTTTTCTCCGCCCCAAATTTTCAACATTTCCTGTTTCAAATCACAACTACTTAGATAATTGCAGGAATTTGAGCTTCACTTACTGTAAATATCTGGAATATTCTCTAGAGTACTACTTCACCTCAAGGAAGTTTGGAGTCTCTCACTAGCCTTTTTAGCTTTGAGGAGCTATTGTTAGTTTCTCTGTGTCCTACGATTTTCTATCATAACTTGTCCTGCCAAATTATCAATCATTGCTGTTTCAATTCTCAATATTTGCATAATTGCGGGAACTCAGCTTGATTTCACGAAAATTCAGGAAATGTTCTCGTAAACTATCCATTTCACGTTGCAGAAGGTTGAAATCTCTCCCTTTCTGCTTTAGCTTTGAGGAATTTTTTTCTTTTGTCCTGCAAATTATCAAAACATTGGCTGTTTCAATTCCCAAACTATTACATAATGGCGGAAAATTTTAGCTTCACGTACTGTAAATAACAGGAAAATATCTCTCGGGGTACTTACTTCACATCAAGGAAGCTTGAAGTCCTCCCTTTTCTGCTTAGCTTGAGGATTTTATAATATTCTCCTCCAAAGTTATCAAACATTGCCTGTTTCAATTCCCAAACTATTGCATAATTGCGGGAATATCAGCTGATTTCACTGAAAATTTCAGGAAATGTTCCTGTAAGTATCCACTTTACATTGAAGAAGCGTGAAGTCTCTCCCTTTCGTGCTTTACCTGTGAGGAATTTTCAATTTTCTCCTGCCAAATTTTCAAACATTTCTGTTTCAAATCACAACTACTAAAATAATTGCAGGAATTTGAGCTCACTTTACTGTAAAATACAGGAAAGATTACCTCGAGTACCTACTTCATATCAGGAAGTTGGAGTCTCCCACTAACCTTTTTAAGTTTGAGGAATTTTTTCTTGTCCTGCCAAATTATCAATCATGCCTGTTTCAATTCCCAAACTATTTGTATAATTGCCGGGAATATCAGCTTGATTCACTGAAAATTTCCGAAAATATTCCTGTACGTACCAATTCACATGCAGAAGCTTGAAGTCTCTCCCTTTCGTGCTTTAGCTTTGAGCAATTTTTTAAGTTTTCCCTGCCAAATTTTCAACATTCGGTTTCAAATCCCCAAACTACATAATAATTGCAGGGAATTTGAGCTTCACTTTACTGCTAAAATACAGGAAATATTTCTCGAGTACCTATTCTTATAAAGGAAGTTTGAAGTCTCTGCCATTCCTGCTTAGCTTAGCTTTGAGGAATTTTTTTCTCTTGGTCCTGACAAATTATCAATCATTGCCTGTTTCAATTCTCAACTATTTGTATAATTGCGGGAATATCAGCTTGATTTTTCACTGAAAATTTCGAAAATATTCCTGTAAGTATCCAATTCACATTGCAGAAGCTTTTGAAGTCTCTCCCGTTCGTGCTTTAGCTTTGAGGAATTTTTTAAATTTCTCCGCCAAATTTTCAAACATTTCCTGTTTCAAATCCAATCAACAATAAATAATTGGCAGGGAATTTGAGCTTCACTTAATGTAAAACACAGGAAATATTCTCTCGAGTACCTACTTCTACCAAGGAAGTTTCAAGTCTCTCCCTTTGCTGGTTTAGCTGGAGGAATTTTTTAATTTTCTCCTGCCAAATTTTCAAACATTTTCTGTTTCAAAATCCCAACATATTGCATAATTGCGGGAATCTCAGCTGATTTCACTGAAAATTTCCGGAAAGTTCCCCTAAGTATCCGCTTAACATTGGCAGAAGTGAAGTCTCCCCCTTTCCTGCTTTAGCTGGAGGAATTTTTAATTTCTCCCTGCAAATTTCGAAACATTCCTGGGTCAAATCCCAACTACTAAAATAATTGCAGGAATTTGAGCTTCACTTTACTGTAAAATACAGGAAATATCTCTCGGGTACCTGCTTCACATCAAGGAAGTTGAAGTCTCTCCCTTTCTGCTTTAGTTTTGAGGATTTTTTTCCTCTTGCCCTGCCAAATTATCAAAACCTTACTGTTTCGAATAGAAATTTTTAAATAATTGCGGGTGTGAATTGGCTCACTTTACTGTAAATAACAGGAAATATTCCCTCGGGTACCTATTCACATCAAGGAAGTTTGAAGTCTCTCCTCTCATGCTTGAGCTGTGAGGAAATTTTTCAATTTCTCCTGCCAAATTTTCAAAACATTTCCTGTTCAAATCCCAACTACTTAAATAATTGCAGGAATTTGAGCTTCACTTTATGTAAAATAGCAGAAACATTTTCTCGGGTACTGCTTCCCATCAAGGACGTTTGAAGTCTCTCCCTTCCTGCTTTAGTTTTGAGGAAGTTTTTTTTCTTGTGATGCATAAATATCAAAACATTGCCTCTTTCAATTCCCAACTATGTACATAATTGCGGCAATCTCAGCTTGGTTCACTGAAAATTCAGGAAATGTTCTCGTAAGTATCCCCTTCACATTGCAGAAACTTGAAGTCTCTCCTGTCGTGCTTTAGCTGTGAGGAAGTTTTTAATTTTCTCCTGCCAAATTTCAAACATTTCAGTTTCAAATCCCACTACTAAAATAATTGCAGGAAATTGATGTTCACTTACTGTAAATTACAGGAAATATTCTCTCGAGTACCTACTTCATATCAGGAAGCTTGGAGTCCCCACTAACCTTTTAAGCTTTGAGGAATTTTTTCTTGTCCTGCCAAATTATCAATCATTGTCTGTTTCAATTCCCAACTATTTGTATAATTGCGGGAATATCAGCTTGATTCACTGAAATTTCCGAAAATATTCCTGTAAGTTCACAACCACATTGCAGAAGAAGTGCTTACAGTCCCCTTTCATGCTTTGCTGTGAGGAATTTTTTTAATTTTCTCCTGCCAAATTTTCAAAACATTTCCCGTTTCAAATCCCAACTACTAAAAATAATTGCGGAATTTGAGCTTCACTTTTACTGTGTAAAATACAGGAAATATTCTCTCGAGTACCTACGTCATATCAAGGAAGTTTGAAGTCTCTCCCTCCTTGCTTTAGCTTTGAGGAAAGTTTTTTTCTTGTCCTGACAAATTATCGAACTACCTCTTCAATTCCAACTATTTGCCTAATTGCAGGAATCTCAGCTTGATTTCACTAAAATTTCCGGAAATGTTCCCCTAAGGATCCACTTCACATTGCAGACAGATTGACAGAGAAGCTTGAAGTCTCCCCCTTTCCTGCTTAGTGTGAGGAATTTTTTAATTTTCTCCTGCCAAATTTCAAACATTTCCTGGTTCAAATCCCAACTACATAAATAATTGCAGGAATTTGAGCTTCACTTTACTGTAAAACACAGGAAATTATCTCTCGAGTACCTACTTCTTATCAAGGAAGTTTCAAGTCTCTCCCTTTGCTGGTTTAGCGTGAGGAATTTTTTAATTTTCTCCTGCCAATTTTCAAACATTTCCTGTTTCAAATCCCAACTATTTGCATAATTGCGGGAATCCAGCTTGAGTTCACTGAAAATTTCCGGAAACGTTCCCTAAGTTTCCGCTTAACATTGCAGAAGCTTGAAAGCTCCCCCTTTCCTGCTTTTAGCTGTGAGGAATTTTTAATTTCTCATGCCAAATTTTCAAAACATTTCCTGGTTCAAATCCCAACTACTAAAATAATTGCAGGAATTTGAGCTTCACTTTACTGTAAAATACAGGAATATTCTCTCGGGTACCGCTTCACATCAAGGCAATGTTGAAGTCTCTCCCTTTACTGTTTAGTTTTGAGGATTTTTTTCTCTTGCCCTGCCAAATATCAAACCTACCTGTTCGAATCAGAAATTTTAAATAATTGCTGGAATTTGGAGCTTCACTTTACTGTAAATAACAGGAAATATCCCTCGGGTACCTACTTCACATCAAGGAAAGTTTGAAGTCTCTCTTTCCTGCTGTAGGTTTTGAGGATTTTTTTCCTCTTGCCCTGCCAAATTATCAAACCTTACCTGTTTCGAATCAGAGAATTTTAAATAATTGCAGGAGTTTGAGCTTCACTTTACTGTAAATAACAGAAATTTTCTTCGGGTAACATACTTCTTATCAAGGGAAGTTTGAAGTCTCTGCCTTTCCTGCTTTAGCTTGAGGAATTTTTTTTTCATCTTGTTCCTGACAAATTATCGAACATTGCCTCTTCAATTCTCAACCTTTACATAATTGCGGGAATCTCAGCTTGATTTCACTGAAAAATTTCAGGAAATATTCTCGTAAACTATCCAGTTCACGTTGCAGAAGGTTGAAATCTCTTCCTTATTTGCTTTTAGCTTTGAGGAATTTTTTTCTTTTGTCCTGCCAAATTATCAAACATTGCCTGTTTCAATTCCCAACTATTTACATAATTGCGGAAATTTTAGTTTCACGTACTGTAAATAACAGGAATATTCTCTGGGTACCTGCTTCACATCAAGGAAGAGTTTGAAATCCTTCCCTTTTCCTGCTTTAGTTTTTGAGGATTTTTTTCCTCTTGCCCTGCAAAATTATTCAAAACCTTACCTGCTTCGAATCAGAAATTTTTAATAATTGCAAGTTGCAGGAGTTTGAGCTTCACTTTACTGTAAATAACAAGAAATATTTCTCGGGTACCTACTCACAATCAAGGAGTTTGAGTGTCTCACTGGCCTTTTTTAGCTTTGAGGAACTTTTTTCTCTTTCCTGCCAATTATCAATCATTGCCTGTTTCAATTCCCAACTATTTGCATAATTGCGGGAATCTCAGCTTGATTCACTGAAAAATTTCAGAAAATGTTCTTGTGGTTCCACTTCACATTGCAGAAGCTGTGAAGTCTCCCCCTTCCTGCTTTTAGCTGGAGGAATTTTTAATTTCTCCTGCCACATTTTCAACATTTCCTGTTTCAATCCCAACTTTGCATAATTGCGGGAATATCAGCTTGATTTCACTGAAAATTTCCGAAAATATTCTGTAAGTATCCAATTCACATTGCAGAAGCTTGAAGTATCCCCTTTCGTGCTTTAGCTTTAAGGAATTTTTTAAATTCTCCTGCCAAATTTTCAACATTTCCTGGTTTCAAATCCCAACTACATAAATAATTGCTGGAATTTGAGCTTCAACTTTACTGTAAAAATACAGGAAAATTCCTCGAGTACCTACTTCTTATCAAGGAAGTTTGAAGTCTTCCCATTCCTGCTTAGCTTTGAGGAATTTTTTTCTCTTGTCCTGACAAATTATCGAACATTGCCTCTTGTCAATCTCAACCATTTACCATAATTGCGGGAATTTCAGCTTGCATTTCACTGAAAATTCAGGAAATGTTCTCGTAACTATCCATTCACGTTGCAGAGGTTAATCTCTCCTTTTCGCTTTAGCTGAGGAATTTTTTTCTTTTGTCCTGCACAAAATTATCAAACATTGCTGTTCAATTCCCAACTATTTACAAATTGCGGAAATTTTAGCTTCACGTTACTGTAAATAAACAGGAAATATTCTCTCGGGTACTTACTCACATCAAGGAAGCTTGAAGTCTCTCCCTTTTCTGCTTTAGCTTTGAGGATTTTATATATTCTCCTGCCAAAATTATCAAACATTGCCTGTTTCAATTCCAACTATTTGCATAATTGCGGGAATCTCAAGTTGATTCACTGAAAATTTCAGGAAAGTTCCTGTAAGATTCCACTTACATTGCAGAAGCTTGAAGTCTTCCCTTTCGTGCTTTACCTGTGAGGAATTTTTCAATTTTCTCTGCCAAATTTTCAAACATTTCTGTTTCAAATCACAACTACTAAAATAATTGCAGGAATGAGCTTCACTTTACTGTAAAATACAGAAATATCTCTCGAGTGAGTACACTATTTCATAACAAGGGGAAAGTTGAGTCTCACCATTAAACCTTTTTAAGTTTTGAGAATTTTTCTCTTGTCTGCCAAATTATCAATCATTGCCTGTTTCAATTCCCAAACTATTTGTATAATGCGGGAATATCAGCTTGATTTCACTGAAAAATTTCCGAAAATATTCCCGTAAGTATCCAATTCACATTGCAGAAGCTTGAAGTTCTTCCACCCTTCGTGCTTAGCTGTTGAGCAATTTTTAAGTTTCTCCTGCCAAATTTTCAAACTTTCTGTTTCAAATCCCAACTACATAAATAATTGCGAGAATTTGAGCTTCACTTACTGTAAAATACAGGCAAATATTCTCGAGTACCTACTTCTTATAAAGGGAAGTTTGAAGTCTCTGCCATTCCTGCTTTAGCTTTGAGGAATTTTTTCTCTTGGTCCTACAAATTATCGAAACATTGCCTCTTCAATTCTCAACCATTTACATAATTGCGGGAATCTCAGCTTGATTTCACTGAAAATTTCAGGAAATGTTCTCGTAACTATCCATTTCACGTGTGCAGAAGGTGAAATCTCTCCCTTCTGCTTTAGCTTTGAGGAATTTTTTTCTTTGTCCTGCCAAAATTATCAAACATTGCCTGTTTCAATTCCCAACTATTTACATAATGCGGAAATTTAGCTTCACGTTACTGTAAAATAACAGGAAATATTCTCTCGGGGTACTTACTTCACATCAAGGAAGCTTGAAGTCTCTCCTTTGCTGTTAGCTGTGAGGAATTTTTTAATTTTCTCCTGCCAAATTTTCAAACTTTCCTGTTTCAAATCCAACTATTTGCATAATTGCGGGAATCTTCAGCGTGAGTTCACTGAAAATTTCCGGAAATGTTCCCCTAAGTATCCACTTAACATTGCAGAAGCTTGAAGTCTCCCCCTTTTCTGCTTAGCTGTGAGGAATTTTTAATTTCTCCTGCCAAATTTCAACATTCCTGGTGTCAAATCCCAACTACTAAAAATAATTGCAGGATTTGAGCTTCACTTTACTGTAAAAATCAGGAAATATTTCTCTCGAGTAACCTACTATCATCAAGGAAGTTTGAGTCTCTCCCTCCTACTTTTATTTTGAGGAATTTTTTCTCTTGCCCTGCCAAATTATCAAACCTTTACCTGTTTCGAATCAGAAATTTTTAAATAATTGCAGGAATTTGAGCTTCACTTTCCTGTTTAATAACAGAAAAAATTCACTCGAGTACCTACTCATATCAAGGAAGGAGTTTGAAGCTCTCCCTTCTCCTGTTGAGCTGTGAGGAATTTTTCAATTTTTCTCCTGCCAAATTTCTTTTCAAACATTCCTGTTTCAAATCCCAACTACTTAAATAATTGCAGGAATTTGAGCTTCACTTACTGTAAATAACAGGAAATATTCTCTCGGGTACCTGCTTCACATCAAGCAAGTTTTGAAGTCTCTCCCTTTCTGCTTTAGTTTTGAGGATTTTTTTCTCTTGCCTGCCAAATTATCAAACCTTACCTGTTCGAATCGAAAATTTTTAAATAATGCAGGAATTTGGGCTGATTTTACTGCAACATTACAGAAAATATTCTCCGCGTACCCTGCTTCACATCAAGGAAGTTTGAAATCTCTCCCTTTCTGCTTTAGCTTTGAGGAATTTTTTAATTTTCTCCTGCCACATTTTCAAACATTTCCTGTTCAAATCCCAATACTTAAATAATTGCAGGAATTTGAGCTTCACTACTGAATAACAGGAAATATTCTCTCGGGTACCTACTTCACATGAAGGAAGCTTGGAGTTCTCTCACTAGCCTTTTTAGCTTTGAGGAATTTTTCTCTTGTCCTGCCAAATCATCAATCATTGCCTGTTTCAATTCTAAACTATTTGCATAATTGCGGGAATCTCACTTGATTTCCCTGAAATTTCAGAAATGTCTTTGTAAGTATCCACTTCACATTGCAGAAGCTTGAAGTCTCTCCCTTTCGTGCTTTAGCGTGAGGATTTTTTTTAATTTTCTCCCTGCCAAATTTCAAACATTTCCTGTTTAAATCTCAACTATTAAATAATTGCAGGAATTTGAGCTTTACTTCCTGTAAATTAACAGAAAATAATTCACTCGAGTACCTACTTCAAACAAGGAAGTTTGAAAGTCTCTCCTTTTTCTGCTTTAGTTTGAGGAATTTTTTCCCTTGCCTGCCAAATTATCAAACCTACCTGTTCGAATCCGAAATTTTAAATAATTGCAGGAATTTGTGCCTGATTTACTGCAAATTACAGAAAATATGTATCGAGTACCTGCTTACATCAAGGAAGTTTGAAGTCTCTCCCTTTCGCTGCTTTAGCTTTGAGGATTTTAAAAAAAATTTATCCTGCCAATTATCAAACATGCCTGTTCAATTCACAAACTATTTGCATAATTGCGGGAATCTCAGCTTGATTTCACTGAAACATTTCCGGAAATGTTCCTGTATGTATCCAATTCACATTGCAGAAGCTTGAAGTCTCTCCCTTTCGTGCTTTAGCTGTGAGGGAATTTTAATTTTCTCCTGCCACATTTCAAACATTTCCTGTTTCCAAATACCAACTACTTAAATAAATGAGGAATTTGAGCTTCACTTTACTGTAAATATCGGGAAATATTCTCTAGAGTACCTACTTCACCTCAAGGAAGTTTGGGTCTCTCATAGCCTTTTTTAGCTTTGAAGGAATTTTTCTCTGTCCCTGCCAAATTATCAATCATTGGCTGTTTCAATTCTCAACTATTTGCATTAATTGCGGGAATCTCAGCTTGATTTCACTGAAAATTTCAGAAATGTTCTTGTAAGTATCCACTTCGCATGCAGAAGCTTGAAGTCTCTCCCTTCGTGGCTTTAGCTGTGAGGAATTTTTAAGTTTCTCCTGCCAATTTTCAAACATTTCCTGTTTCAAATCCCAACTACTTAAATAATTGCAGGAATTTGAGCTTCACTTTACTGTAAATATCAGGAAATATCTATAGAGTACCTACTTCCAACAAGCAAGTTTGGAGTCTCTCACTAGCCTTTTTTTTTAGCTTGAGGGAATTTTTTCTCTTGTCTGCCAAATTATCAATCATGGCTGTTTCAATTCTCAACTATTTGCATAATTGCGGGAATCTCAGCTTGATTTCACGAAAATTTCAGAAAATGTTCTTGTAAGTATCCATTCGCATTGCAGAAGAAGCTGAAGTCTTCTCCCTTTGGCTGTAGCTGTGAGGAATTTTTAATTTTCTCCTGCCAAATTTTCAAACATTTCCTGTTTCAAATCCCCAACTACTTAGATAATTGCAGGAATTGAGCTTCAATTTACTGTAAATATCTGGAAACTATCTCTAGAGTACTACTCACCTCAAGGAAGTTTGGAGTCTCTCACTAGCCTTTTTAGCTTTGAGGAATTTTCTCTTGTCCTGCCAAATTATCAATCATTGCCTGTTTAATTCTCAAATTTGCATAATTGCGGGAATCTCAGCTGATTTCAACTGAAAATTTCAGGAAATGTTCTCGTAACTATCCATTTCACGTTGCAGAAGGTTGAATCTCTACCTTTTCTGCTTTAGCTTTGAGGAATTTTTCTTTGTCCTGCCAAATTATCAAACATTGCCTGTTTCAATTCCCAACTTTTACATAATTGCAGGAAATTTTAGCTTCACGTTACTGTAAATAACAGGAAATATTCTCTCCGGGTATACTTCACATCAAGGAAGCTTGAAAGTCTCTCCCTTTTCTGTTTAGCTTTGAGGATTTTTTATAATATTCTCCTGCCAATATCAAAACATTGCCTTGTTCAATTCCCAAACTATTGCATGATTGCGGGAATCTCAGCTTGATTTCACTGAAAATGCGGAAATGTTCCTGTAAGGATCCACTTTACATTGCAGAAGCTTGAGTCTCTCCCTTTCGTGCTTTTACCTGTGAGGAATTTTCAATTTTCTCCTGCCCAATTTTCAAACATTTCTGTTTCAAATCACAACTAACTAAAATATGCAGGAATTGGCTTCACTTCTGCTAAATACAGGAAATATTCTCGGAGTACCTACTTCATGTCAAGGGAAGTTTGGAGTCTCCCACTAACCTTTTTAAGTTTTGAGGAATTTTTTCTTTGTCCTGCCAAATTATCAATCATTGGCCTGTCTTCAATTCCCAACTATGTTGATAATTGCGGGAATATCAGCTTGATTTCACTGAAAATTCCGAAAATATTCTGTAAGTATCCAATTCACATTGCAGAGAAGCTTGAAGTCTCTCCCTTCGTGCTTTAGCTTTGAGCAATTTTTTAAGGTTGTCCTGCCAAAATTTCAACATTTCTGTTTCAAATCCCAACACATAAATAATTGCAGGAATTGAGCTTCACTTTACTGTATAAATACAGGAAATATTCTCTCGAGTACCTACTTCTTATAAAGGAAGTTTGAAGTCTTGCCATTCCTGCTTTAGCTTTGAGAGGAATTTTTTCTCTTGTCCTGACAAATTATCAATCATTGCCTGTTTCAATTCTCAACTATTGTATTAATGCGGGAATATCAGTTGATCACCTGAAAATTCCGAAAAATATTCCGGTAGTATCCAATTCACATTGCAGAGCAGTGAAGTCTCCCTTTCGTGCTTTAGCTTTGAGGGAATTTTTTAAATTTCTCTGCCAAAGTTTCAAAACATTCCTGTTTCAAATCCCAACTACATAAAATAATTGCAGGAATTGAGCTTCACTTACTGTAAAACACAGGAAATATTCTCTCGAGTACCTACTTCTTACCAAGGAAGTTTCAAGTCTCTCCCTTTTGCTGGTTTAGGCTGTGAGGAATTTTATATTTTCTCCTGCCAAATTTCAAACATTTCCTGTTCAAATCCCAACTATTTGCATTAATTGCGGGAATCTCAGCTTGATTTCACTGAAAATTTCCGGAAATGTTCCCCTAAGTATCCGCTTAACATTCAGAAGCTGAAGTCTCCCCCTTTCGTTAGCTGTGAGGAATTTTTAATTTTCTCCTGCCAAATTTTTTTCAAACATTTCCTGGTTCAATCCCAACTACTAACATAATTGCAGGAATTTGAGCTTCACTTTACTGTAAAATACAGGAAATATTCTCTCGGGTACCTGCTTCACATCAAGGAAGTGTGAAGTCTCTCCTTTCTGCTTTAGTTTTGAGGATTTTTTCCTCTGCCCTGCCAAATTATCAAACCTTACCTGTTTCGAATCAGAATTTTTAAATAATTGCTGGAATTTGGCTCACTTTACTTAAAAACAGGAAATATTCCTCGGGTACCTACTTCACATCAGGAAGTTTGAAGTCTCTCCTTTCGCTTTAGTTGTGAGGATTTTTTCCTGTTGCCCTGCCAAAATATCAAACCTACCTGTTCGAATCAGGAAATTTTAAATAATTGCGGGAGTTTGAGCTTCACTTACCGTAAAAACAGGAATATTTTCTCGGGTACCTACTGTTTATCAAGAAGTTTGAAGTCTCTGCTTTCCTGCTTTAGCTTGAGGATTTTTTTCTCTTGCCTGACAAATTATCGAACATTGCCTCTTTCAATTCTCAACCATTTCATAATTGCGGGAATCTCAGCTTGATTTCACTGAAAATTTCAGGAAATATTCTCGTAACTATCCAGTTCACGTTGCAGAAGGTGAAATCTCTCCTTTTCTGCTTTAGCTTTGAGGAATTTTTTTCTTTTGTCCTGCCAAATATACAAAACATTGCCTGTTCAATTCCCAACTATTTACATAATTGCGGAAATTTTAGTTCACGTTACTGTAAATAACAGGAAATATTCTCTCGGGTACCTGCTTCACATCAAGGAAGGTTGAAATCTCTCCTTTCCTGCTTTAGTTTTGAGGATTTTTTTCCTCTTGCCCTGCCAAATTTCAAACCTTACCTGCTTCGAATCAGAAATTTGTAAATAATTGCAGGAGTTTGAGCTTCACTTTACTGTAAATAACAAGAAATATTTTCTCGGGTACCTACTTCACACCAGGAAGTTTGGAGTCTCTCACTGGCCTTTTTTAGCTTTGAGGAATTTTCTCTTGTCCTGGCCAACATTATCAATCATTGCCTGTTTCAATTCCCAATATTTGCATAATTGCGGGAATCTCAGCTTGATTTCACTGAAAATTTCAGAAAATGTGTTCTTGTAGGTATCCACTTCACATGCAGAAGCTTGAAGTCTCCCCCTTTTCCTGCTTTAGCTGTGAGGAATTTTTAATTTTCTCCTGCCAAATTTTCAAAAACATTCCTGTTTCAAAATCCCAACTATTTGCATAATTGCGGGGAATATCAGCTGATTCACTGAAAATTTCCCGAAAATATTTCTGTAAGGATCCCATTCAACATTGCAGAAGCTTGAAGTCTCTCCCTTTCGTGCTTTAGCTTAAGGGAATTTTTTAAATTTCTCCTGCCAAATTTCAAAATTTCTGTTTCAAATCCAACTACATAAATAATTGCAGAATTGAGCTTCAACTTTACTGTAAAATACAGGAAATAATTCTCTCGAGTTACCTACTTCTTATCAAGGGAAGTTTGAAGTCTATCCATTCAGCTTTAGCTTTGAGGACATTTTTTTTCTTTGTCTGACAAATTATCGAACATTGCCTCTTTCAATTCTCACCATTTACAGAATTGCGGGAAATTCAGCTGTTTCACTGAAAATTTCAGGAAATGTTCTCGTACTATCCATTTCACGTTGCAGAAGGTTGAATTGAAATCTCCCTTTTCGCTTAGCTTTGAGGAATTTTTTTCTTTGTCCTGCCAAATTATCAAACATGCCGTTTCAATTCCCAACTATTACATAATTGCGGAATTTTAGCTTCACGTACTGACAATAAAACAGGAAATATTCTCTCGGGTACTTACTTCACATCAGGAAGCTTGAAGTCTCTCCCTTTTCTGCTTTAGTTTGAGGATTTTTATAATATTCTCCTGCCAAATTATCAAACATGCTGTTTCAATTCCCAACTATTTGGCATAATGCGGGAAATCTCAGCTTGATTTCACTGAAAATTTCAGGAAATGTCCTGTAAGTATCCACTTACATGCAGAAGCTTGAAGTCTCTCCCTTTCGTGCTTTAATGTGAGGAAATTTTTCATTTTCTCCTGCCAAATTTTCAAACAGTTTCCTGTTTCAAATCACAAACTACTAAAATAATTGCAGGAATTTGAGCTTCACTTACTGTAAAATACAGGAAATATTCTCTCGAGTACCTACTTCATATCAAGGAAGTTGGAGTCTCCCATAACCTTTTAGTTTTGAGGAATTTTTTCTCTTGTCCTGCCAAATTATCAATTCATTGCCTGTGTTTCAATTCCAACTATTTGTATATTGCGGGAATATCAGCTTGATTTCACTGAAAAAATTCCGAAAATATTCCTGTAAGTATCCAATCACATTGCAGAGCTGAAGTCTCTCCCTTTCGTGCTTAGCTTTGAGCAATTTTTTAAGTTTCTCCTGCCAAATTTTCAAACATTCTGTTTACCAAATTCCCAACTACATAATAATTCAGGAATTTGAGCTTTACTTTACTGTAAAAATACAGGAAATATTCTCTCGAGTAACCTACTTCTTATAAAGGACGTTGAAGTCTATTGCCATTCGCTTTAGCTTTGAGGAATTTTTTTTCTTGTCCTGACAAATTATCGAACAATTGCCTCTTTCAATTCTCAAACCATTTACATAATTGCTGGGATATCTCAGGCGGGCTTGAGTTCACCGAAAAGGTTACAGGAAATGTTCTCGTAAACTATCCATTTCACGTGGCAGAAGTTGTGAGAAATCTCTCCCTTTTCTGCTTAGCTTTGAGGAATTTTTTTTCTTTGTCTGGCCAATTCAAACATCTGCCTGTTCAATCCCACTATTTACAGTAATGTGCGAAATTGTAGTTCACGTATTACTGTAAATAACAGGAAATATCTCTCGGGTAACTAACTTTACCATCAAGGAAGCTGAAGTTCTCTCACTTTGCTGGGTTGTGTAGTGTGAGGAATTTTTTAATTTTCTCCTGCCCCTCAAATTTTCAACATTTCCTGTTTCAAATCCCAACTATTGCATCAATTGCGGGAATCCTCAGGCTTGATTTCACTGAAAATTTCCGGAATGTTCCCCTAGTACCACTTAACATTGCAAAGCTTGAAGCTCCCCCCTTTCTGCTTTAGCTGTGGGAGGAATTTTGTAATTTTATACCTGCCAAATTTTTCAAAACTTTGCTGGTTCAAATCCCAACTACTAAAAAATTGACAGAAAATTTGAGCTTATTTACGTAAAATACAGGAAATATTCTCGAGTCCCTCTCATATAAGGAAGTTGATGTCTTTCTCCTTCCTACTTTAGTTTTTGAGGAAGTTTTTCCTCTTTGCCCTGCCAAAATTATCAAAACCTACAGTTTCGAATCAGAGAAATTTTTACATTTAATTGCAGGAATCGATTGAGTTCATTTACTGTATAAAAACAGAAACTATATCATCGAGGAGTACCTACTAATATAAGGAAGTTTGAAGTCTTCTCCCTCTCCTGCGTTGAGCTGTGAGGAATTTTTCACTTTCTCCTGCCAATTTTCAAACATTTCCTGTTTCAAATCCAACTACTAATAATGCAGGAATTGAGCTTCACTGGATTCCTGTAAATAACAGGAAATATTGTCTCGGGGTACCGTGCTCACATCAAGCAAGTTTGAAGCTTGCTCCCTTTCGTGCTTTAGTTTTGAGGATTTTTCCTCGGGCCCTGCCTGCCCAAATTATCAAAACCTACTGTTTCGATTCCGGACAATTTTTAATAATTGCAGGAATTTGGGGCCTGATTTTTACTGCAAATTACAGAAATATTCTCCCGCCGTAATGCTCACATCAAGGAAGTTTGAAATCTATCCTTTTGCTTTAGCTTTGAGGAATTTTTCAATTTCTCCTGCAAAGTTTCAAACAATTTCTGTTTCAAATCCCAACTACTTATAATATTGCAGGAAAATTTGCAGCTTCATCTTTCCGTAAATAACAAGAAAATATCACTCGAGTACCTACTTCATATAAGGAAGTTTGAACGTCTCCCCTATTCTTGCTTTAGTTTGAGGAATTTTTCCTTTGCCCTGCCAAATATACAAACTTACCTGTTTGAAATCCGAAATTTTTAAATAATTGCAGGAATCTGTGCCGAGTTTACTGCAATTACAGAAAATATTGTTTTTTCTGGTTAGTTCTCGACCTGCTTCCATCAAGGGAAGTTTTGAAGTCTCGTCCCTTTCCTGCTTTAGCTTTGAGGATTGTTAAAAATTCTCCTGTCCAAATATCTAAACATGCCGTTCAATTCACAACCCTATTCGCATAATTGCGGGGAATCTCAGCTGATTCTACTGAAACTTTCCAAAATGTTCTTTGTAAGTATCCACTTCGCATTGCAGAAGCTTTAAGTCTTCCTTCGTGCTTGTAGCTGGAGGGAATTTTTTAATTTCTCTTGACCCCTTTCAAACATAGTTCCTGTTTCAAAATACCAACTACTTAAAATAATTGCAGGAATTTGAGCTTCACTTTACTGAAATATCTGAAAATATTCTCTAGAGTACACTCTCACCTCAAGTGACAGTTTGGAGTTCTCGCACTAGCCTTTTTTTTAGTTTGAGGAATTTTTTCTATTGTCTGCCAAATTATCATCATTGGCATGTTTCAATTCTCGACTATGTGCATAATGCGGGAATCCAGCTTGATTTCCACTGAAAATTTCAGAAAATGTTCTTGAAGTATCCACTTCGCATTTGCGAAGATGAAGTCGCTCCCTTCGGCTTAGCTGTGAGGAATTTTTTAATTTCGTCCTGCAAATTTAAAGACTTTTCTTGATTTCCAAATCCCAAACTACTTAAATAATGCAGGAATTGAGGCTTCACTTTACTGTAAATATTAAGGAATATTCTCTATAGAGTACCTACTTACACATCAAGCATTTGGAGCTCTCACTAGCCTTTTTTAGCTTTGTTTGGGAATTTTTTCTCTGCCTGCCAAATATCCAATCATTGGCTGTTTCAAGTTCTCACATTTGGATAATTGGGGATCTCAGCTTGATTTCACTGTCAAAATTCAGAAAATATTTGTATATTATGTTGCAAGCTTAAGTCTCCTTTCTTAGCTGTATTTAATCTCGACATTCTCTTTAATACTTTATGCAGGAAGCACTTAATGAAATATGGTGCAATTCTCCCTATTCCAAGTTGAGTCCTCATAGCTTGTGAGCGCGGAATCTTGTCCGCCAAATAATGCCTGTTTGTCAAAAAAAAATTTTATACTGGGGATTGGTCCGGATGCGCAATTCAGAAAATTTTCTACGTAATCAGCGAATCCCCTTCTCCTTTGCTTAGAACTTTTTCTCTTTCTACAAATATCCCACTCTCAATCTCAACCTTACAAAATTGCACGGAATCTGAGCTTCACTTTCACTGATAAATATCTGGAAATGTTCTCGTAATACCCTATTGCACGTGCAAGAAGTTGGAATCTCGCTTTCTAGCTTTTTAGCTTTGACGGGATATTTTTTCTGCTTGTCCTGCCAAATTATCAAATCTTGCCTGTTCGAATTCCCGAAACTATTTAAAATAATGGAGGAAATTTAGCGTCCGGTTTTACTGAAAAATAACAGGAAATCTCTCGGATTACTAACGCCAATCTATGGAAGCTGTGAAGTCTCTCCCTTTCTGCTTTAGCTTTGAGAATGGTATTAATACTTTGATGCCTGAAAATATCGAACATTTGCCTGCTTTCAATTCTCAAACAATTCAAATTCGGGAATCTCAGCCGCTGAGTTCACTGAAAATCAGGAAATGTTCCTGTAAGCTATCCATTCATCTGCAGAAGTGAAATCTCTCCTTTCGTGCTTTAGAATGAGGAGATTTATGTTCTGGCCCACTGACAAATTATCAAACATTCCTGTTCCAAAATTCACAACTATAAATAATTGCAGGAAATGTTCAGCTTCACTTTACTGTAAAATACAGATGGGAATCTTCTCTCGAGGTACCTACTTATATCAAGGAGTTTGAAGTTTCTCTCCCTATGCTTTTAGTTTGAGGACTTTTTATTAATATCTCCTGCCAAATTATCAAACCAGCCTGTTTCACATTCCCAAAAACTATTTGTATAATTGCGGGAATATCAGATTGATTCACTGAAAATTTTTTGGTTTCCGAGGAAATGTTTCTGTAAGTATCCATTCAAAGTGGGCGAAGCGTGAAGTTCTCCCTTCGTGCTTTAGCCTGTGAGAGCAATTTTTCCAATTTCTCCTGCCAAATTTTCCAACATTCCTGTTTCTAAATCCACAACTACTAAAATATTGCGAAGGAATTTGAGCTTCACTTACTGGAAAATACAGGAAATATTCTCTCGAGACCTTATTCATACAAGGAAGTGTTGAGTCTCCCATACCTGTTAGCTTTGAGGGAAGTTTTTCTCTTGTCCTGCGCCAAAGTATCGAAATCATGCCTTTTCAATTCTCCCCTATTTTATAATTGCGGGCAATATCAGCTTGTTCACTGAAAATTTCAGGAATGTTCCGTAAAGTATCCATATTCCGATGGCGAAAGAGAGTTGAAAGCTCTCCTTTCGCTTTAGCTTTGAGCAAATTTTTTTATTTGCTCCTGCCAAATTTTTTGCAACATTGTTGTTTCAATATCCCAACATTACAAAATAATTGCAGGAATTTTAGCTTCACTACTGTAAATATACAGGAATATTCATCTCGAGTAACTACTTCTTACAAAGGAAGTTTGAAGTCTCTGCCTTTCTGTTTGAGCTGTTGAGGAATTTATTTTCTCTTGCTACAAATTCGAAAAATTTGCCTCTGTTCAATCTCTCAACTCATTAATAATTGCGGGAATATCAGCTTCGATTTCGACTGAAAATTTCAGGGAAATGTTTCCTCTGAAGATCCACTTACACGTTGCCAGAAAGCGTTGACTCCACCGTTTTGCTTTAGCGTTGAGAATTTTTTACTTTTCTCTGCAAACATTTCAAAACATTCCTGGTGTCAATCCCAATACTATACATAATTGCGGAATTTGGAGCTTCAACTGTTACTGTAAAATAAGGAAAATTCTATCGGTACCTATACTTCAAAGGAAGCTGAAGTCTCTCCCTTTCTAGTTTAGTTTTTTTTTGTTGGAGGGGGGAATTTTTCTTTTCTCCTGCCAAATTATTTCAACACCTGTGCATTAAAGATCCAAATCTATTTAGATAATTGCAGGAACTGAGCCTCACTGTCCTGAAAATTCCAGGGAAATCTTCCCCTAGTACTCGACTTAACATTGCAGGAAGTGAAAGGTCTCTCCCTTCTGCTTAGCTGGAGATTTTAATTTCTCATGCCAAATTTTCAACATTTCCTGGTTTCAAATCCCAACTTACTAAATAATCGGAGATTGAGCTCACTTTATCATGTAATAATACAGGAATATTCTCTCGAGTACCTGCTTCATATCAAGGAGTTTGATGTCTTCCTTTTCCTCTTAGTTTGAGGATTTTTCTCTGCCCTGCCAAAATTATCAAATCATTACCTGTTTCGAATCAGAAATTTTTAAATTAATGCAGGAATTTGGAGCTATTGTCTGAAATTACAGAAAATACTCACTCGAGTACCTACTTCAACATACAAGAAGTTTGACATCTCTCTCTCTCCTGCTTAGGCTTTGAGGAATTTTTACAATTTTCTCCTGCCAATTTTCAAACATTTCCGTTGCAACACTCTTTAAATCTCAGATTTGAGCTCACTGTACGGTAAATGAAAATTGCGTGCTCCCCACTAAGGAACTTGGAAGTCTTCTACTTTCTGAATTTTCTTGTCACCAAATAATAATCAGTGTTCACTTCAATATTTGCCGATCCTGCGGGGATCTAGCCCTGAAACTCAATGTTCGGTATCCATTCAATGCGAAGTTTAGTCTCTCCCCTTCCGTGCTGTTGTTTTGGAAGGATTTTTTTTTCCTTGCCGCCAATTTTCAAACAATTTCACGTTTCGAACCACGAAATGCATAAATAATTGCAGGAATTTGGCCTTCGACTTCCTGAAAATATACAGACAATAATTCTCCGAGTACCTGTCTTCACACAAGGAAAGTTGAATACTCTCCCTTTCGGCTTTACGCTTTGAGGAATTTTTCTTTTTCCCTGCCACATTATCAAACATTCGTTTCACATCCGCAAATCTATAAATTAATTGCGAGGTTGAGCCTGATTTTACTGCTAAATACAGAAATATTCTCTCGAGTACTACTCCATGAAGGCAGAGTTGAGAGTCTCACTAGGCCTTTTGTTTTAGCTTTGAGGATTTAGTTTCGCTGCCAAATCTCAAACATTGCCTGTTGCAAATTCATCAACTATTTGCTATTAATTGCGGGGAATCTCTTATACGAAAATTTCGCAATGTTTTCCTGAAGTTATCAATCATTGCAGAAACTTAAGTGCTTCTTCGTGCTAGTGAGGAATTTTTATTCTCCATTCACAGCCGTTTCACACTAAATTGCAGAATTGAGTTCCTTACGATTCAAAATCCTAGGTTATCTCACTCAAGGAGTTTGGAGTCTCAGTTTTTAGTTTGGAGATTTTCATCGGTCCGCCAAATTTTCAAAATTTTGCTGTTTCAATCAGAACTACATAATTGCGGAACTTTAGCTGCATTTCACTGAAATTTACAGAAAAATTCTCGACGTATCCTACTTCATGACAGAAGCTTGAAGTCTCTCCCTTGTCTGCTTGAGCTGATGAGGAATTTTTTCATTTTCTCCTGCAAATTTTCAAATATTTCCTGTTTCAAATCCCACACTACTGTAAATAATTGCAGGAAGTGAGCTTATTCGTAAATAACGGAAAGATTCTACGGGTACTACTTCACTCATCCAGCAAGTTTGGTCTTTCATCGCCTTATGTTTGGCTTTGAGGAATTTTTTTTCTCTTGTCCTGCCAACATTATAAACTTACTGTTTCGATCCAATCTTTCAAATAATTGCTGGGGAGGAATCTCAGGCCTGATTTCACTGGCAAATTACAGAAGGACTGTTTAATGTATGTACCGCGTCACGCTTCACCTGCAAGGCGTTGAAGTCTCTCCTTGTAGATTTAGCTTTGAGGAAATTTTTAATTTTCTCATGCCACATTTATCAAACATTCCTGTTTTCAAATTTTCCACCAAATACTTAAATAATTGGCAGGATTAGGAAGTGAGCTCTAACCTTTAGCGTAAATAATCTGGAAAATATTCTCTCGAGTATACTCCATTAAGGTAATTTCGTACTCTTACTCAACTAATGGTGGGGCGGCCCTTCTGTTTAGGCTTTTGAGATTTTTCTCTTGCCCTGCCACACAACATAATACAAAATCTTTGCTGTTTCAATCCTCGTCAATTATTGCATACTTGCGGGAATTTGTCCTGTTTGATCACTGAAACTTTCAGAAATATTTCTCGTAGTATCCTGACTTCACCATTGAGACAGTCTGAAAGTCTCTCCTTTCCGTGCTTAGCTTTGAGAATTTTTTATTTTCTCTGGCCAATTTTTCAAACATTCCTGTTTCACAATCCAAACTACTTAAATAATTGGAGGAATTTGAGCTTCCTTTACTGTTAAATATCAGGAAATAATTCTCTAGAGTACCTACTTCACATCAAGGAAGTGGAGTCCTCCACTGCCTTTTTTAGCTTTGGGAAATTTTTCTATTTCCTGCAAATTATCAATCATGGCTGATTTAATTCTCAACTATTTGCAAATGCGGGAATCTAAGCTTGATTCACTGAAAAATTTCGAGCAAAATGTTCCTTGTAAGTATCCACTTCGCATGCAGAGAAGCTTGAAAAGTCTCCCCTTTCGTGCTTTAGATGTGAGGAAATTTTTTAATTTTCTCCTGCCAAATTTCAAACATTCTGTTTCAAATCCCAAACTACGTAGATAAGGCAGGAATTTGAGCTTCACTTTACTGTAAAATATCTGGAAATATTCTCTAGAGTTACCGACTTCACCTCAGGAAAGTTGGAGTCTCTCACTAGGCCTTTTTTAGCTTTGAGGATTTTTTCTCTTGTCCTGCCAAATTATCAATCATTGCCTGTTTCAATTCTCAACTATTTGCATAATTGCGGGAATCTCAGCTTGATTTCACTGAAAAATTTCAGGAAAATGTTCTCGTAACTATCCATTTCACGTTGCAGAAGGTTGAAATCTCTCCCTTTCTGCTTTAGCTTTGAGGAATTTTTTCTTTGTCCTGCCAAATATCAAAACATTGCCTGTTTCAATTCCCAACTATTACATAATTGCGGAAATTTTAGCTTCACGTTACTGTAAATAACAGGAATATCTCTCGGGTACTTACTTCACATCAAGGAAGCTTGAAGTCCTCCCTTTTCTGCTTTAGCTTTGAGGATTTTATAATATTCTCCTGCCAAATTATCAAACATTGCCTGTTCAATTCCCAAACTATGTGCATAATTGCGGGAATCTCAGCTTGATTTCACTGAAAATTTCAGGAAATGTTCTGTAAGTATCCACTTTACATTGAGAAGCTTGAAGTCCTCCCTTTCGTGCTTTACCTGTGAGGAATTTTCAATTTTCTCCTGCCAAATTTTCAAACATTTCCTGTTCAAATCACAACTACTAAAATAATTGCAGGAATTTGAGCTTCACTTTACTGTAAAATACAGGAAATATTCTCTCGAGTACCTACTTCATATCAAGGAAGTTGGAGTCTCCCACTAACCTTTTTAAGTTTTGAGGAATTTTTTCTCTTGTCCTGCCAAATTATCAATAATTGCCTGTTCTAATTCCCAAACTATTTGTATAATTGCGGGAATATCAGCTTGATTTCACTGAAAATTTCCGAAAATATTCCTGTAAGTATCCAATTCACATTGCAGAAGCTTGAAGTCTCTCCTTTCGTGCTTTAGCTTTGAGAAATTTTTTAATTTTCTCCTGCCAAATTTTCAAACATTTCCTGTTTCAAATCCCAACTACATAAATAATTGCAGGAATTTGAGCTTCACTTTACTGTAAAATACAGGAAATATTCTCTCGAGTACCTACTTCTTATAAAGGAAGTTTGAAGTCTCTGCCATTCCTGCTTTAGCTTTGAGGAATTTTTTCTCTTGTCCTGACAAATTATCAATCATTGCCTGTTTCAATTCCCAACTATTTGCATAATTGCGGGAATATCAGCTTGATTTCACTGAAAATTTCCGAAAATATTCCTGTAAGTATCCAATTCACATTGCAGAAGCTTGAAGTCTCTCCCTTTCGTGCTTTAGCTGTGAGGAATTTTTTAATTTTCTCCTGCCAAATTTTCAAACATTTCCTGTTTCAAATCCCAACTACATAAATAATTGCAGGAATTTGAGCTTCACTTTACTGTAAACACAGGAAATATTCTCTCGAGTACCTACTTCTTACCAAGGAAGTTTCAAGTCTCTCCCTTTGCTGGTTTAGCTGTGAGGAATTTTTTAATTTCTCCTGCCAAATTTTCAAACATTTCCTGTTTCAAATCCCAACTATTTGCATAATTGCGGGAATCTCAGCTTGATTTCACTGAAAATTTCAGGAAATGTTCCCCTAAGTATCCACTTCACATTGCAGAAGCTTGAAGTCTCCCCCTTTCCTGCTTTAGCTGTGAGGAATTTTTTAATTTTCTCCTGCCAAATTTTCAAACATTTCCTGGTTCAAATCCCAACTACTAAAATAATTGCAGGAATTTGAGCTTCACTTTACTGTAAAATACAGGAAATATTCTCTCGGGTACCTGCTTCACATCAAGGAAGTTTGAAGTCTCTCCCTTTCTGCTTTAGTTTTGAGGATTTTTTTCCTCTTGCCCTGCCAAATTATCAAACCTTACCTGTTTCGAATCAGAAATTTTTAAATAATTGCTGGAATTTGAGCTTCACTTTACTGTAAATAACAGGAAATATTCCCTCGGGTACCTACTTCACATCAAGGAAGTTTGAAGTCTCTCCCTCTCCTGCTTGAGCTGTGAGGAATTTTTCAATTTTCTCCTGCCAAATTTTCAAACATTTCCTGTTTCAAATCCCAACTACTTAAATAATTGCAGGAATTTGAGCTTCACTTTACTGTAAATAGCAAGAAACATTCTCTCGGGTACCTGCTTCACATCAAGGACGTTTGAAGTCTCTCCCTTCCCTGCTTTAGTTTTGAGGAATTTTTTTCTCTTGTGCTGCCAAATATCAAACATTGCCTCTTTCAATTCCCAACTATTTACATAATTGCGGCAATCTCAGCTTGGTTTCACTGAAAATTTCAGGAAATGTTCTCGTAAGTATCCCCTTCACATTGCAGAAACTTGAAGTCTCTCCCTGTCGTGCTTTAGCTGTGAGGAAGTTTTTAATTTTCTCCTGCCAAATTTTCAAACATTTCCTGTTTCAAATCCCAACTACTAAAATAATTGCAGGAATTTGAGTTTCACTTTACTGTAAAATACAGGAAATATTCTCTCGAGTACCTACTTCATATCAAGGAAGCTTGGAGTCTCCCACTAACCTTTTTAAGCTTTGAGGAATTTTTTCTCTTGTCCTGCCAAATTATCAATCATTGCCTGTTTCAATTCCCAACTATTTGTATAATTGCGGGAATATCAGCTTGATTTCACTGAAAATTTCCGAAAATATTCCTGTAAGTATCCAACTCACATTGCAGAAGCTTGAAGTCTCCCCCTTTCCTGCTTTAGCTGTGAGGAATTTTTTAATTTTCTCCTGCCAAATTTTCAAACATTTCCCGTTTCAAATCCCAACTACTAAAATAATTGCAGGAATTTGAGCTTCACTTTACTGTAAAATACAGGAAATATTCTCTCGAGTACCTACGTCATATCAAGGAAGTTTGAAGTCTCTCCCTTTCCTGCTTTAGCTTTGAGGAATGTTTTTCTCTTGTCCTGACAAATTATCGAACATTACCTCTTTCAATTCCCAACTATTTGCCTAATTGCAGGAATCTCAGCTTGATTTCACTGAAAATTTCCGGAAATGTTCCCCTAAGTATCCACTTCACATTGCAGAAGCTTGAAGTCTCCCCCTTTCCTGCTTTAGCTGTGAGGAATTTTTTAATTTTCTCCTGCCAAATTTTCAAACATTTCCTGGTTCAAATCCCAACTACATAAATAATTGCAGGAATTTGAGCTTCACTTTACTGTAAAACACAGGAAATATTCTCTCGAGTACCTACTTCTTATCAAGGAAGTTTCAAGTCTCTCCCTTTGCTGGTTTAGCTGTGAGGAATTTTTTAATTTTCTCCTGCCAAATTTTCAAACATTTCCTGTTTCAAATCCCAACTATTTGCATAATTGCGGGAATCTCAGCTTGATTTCACTGAAAATTTCCGGAAACGTTCCCCTAAGTTTCCGCTTAACATTGCAGAAGCTTGAAGTCTCCCCCTTTCCTGCTTTAGCTGTGAGGAATTTTTTAATTTTCTCCTGCCAAATTTTCAAACATTTCCTGGTTCAAATCCCAACTACTAAAATAATTGCAGGAATTTGAGCTTCACTTTACTGTAAAATACAGGAAATATTCTCTCGGGTACCTGCTTCACATCAAGGAAGTTTGAAGTCTCTCCCTTTCTGCTTTAGTTTTGAGGATTTTTTTCCTCTTGCCCTGCCAAATTATCAAACCTTACCTGTTTCGAATCAGAATTTTTAAATAATTGCTGGAATTTGAGCTTCACTTTACTGTAAATAACAGGAAATATTCCCTCGGGTACCTACTTCACATCAAGGAAGTTTGAAGTCTCTCCCTTTCCTGCTTTAGTTTTGAGGATTTTTTTCCTCTTGCCCTGCCAAATTATCAAACCTTACCTGTTTCGAATCAGAAATTTTAAATAATTGCAGGAATTTGAGCTTCACTTTACTGTAAATAACAGGAAATATTTTCTCGGGTACCTACTTCTTATCAAGGAAGTTTGAAGTCTCTCCCTTTCCTGCTTTAGCTTTGAGGAATTTTTTTCTCTTGTCCTGACAAATTATCGAACATTGCCTCTTTCAATTCTCAACCATTTACATAATTGCGGGAATCTCAGCTTGATTTCACTGAAAATTTCAGGAAATATTCTCGTAACTATCCAGTTCACGTTGCAGAAGGTTGAAATCTCTCCCTTTTCTGCTTTAGCTTTGAGGAATTTTTTTCTTTTGTCCTGCCAAATTATCAAACATTGCCTGTTTCAATTCCCAACTATTTACATAATTGCGGAAATTTTAGCTTCACGTTACTGTAAATAACAGGAAATATTCTCTCGGGTACCTGCTTCACATCAAGGAAGTTTGAAATCTCTCCCTTTCCTGCTTTAGTTTTGAGGATTTTTTTCCTCTTGCCCTGCCAAATTATCAAACCTTACCTGCTTCGAATCAGAAATTTTTAAATAATTGCAGGAGTTTGAGCTTCACTTTACTGTAAATAACAGGAAATATTTTCTCGGGTACCTACTTCACATCAAGGAAGTTTGGAGTCTCTCACTGGCCTTTTTTAGCTTTGAGGAATTTTTTCTCTTGTCCTGCCAAATTATCAATCATTGCCTGTTTCAATTCCCAACTATTTGCATAATTGCGGGAATCTCAGCTTGATTTCACTGAAAATTTCAGAAAATGTTCTTGTTGGTATCCACTTCACATTGCAGAAGCTTGAAGTCTCCCCCTTTCCTGCTTTAGCTGTGAGGAATTTTTTAATTTTCTCCTGCCAAATTTTCAAACATTTCCTGTTTCAAATCCCAACTATTTGCATAATTGCGGGAATATCAGCTTGATTTCACTGAAAATTTCCGAAAATATTCCTGTAAGTATCCAATTCACATTGCAGAAGCTTGAAGTCTCTCCCTTTCGTGCTTTAGCTTTAAGGAATTTTTTAAATTTCTCCTGCCAAATTTTCAAACATTTCCTGTTTCAAATCCCAACTACATAAATAATTGCAGGAATTTGAGCTTCACTTTACTGTAAAATACAGGAAATATTCTCTCGAGTACCTACTTCTTATCAAGGAAGTTTGAAGTCTCTCCCATTCCTGCTTTAGCTTTGAGGAATTTTTTTCTCTTGTCCTGACAAATTATCGAACATTGCCTCTTTCAATTCTCAACCATTTACATAATTGCGGGAATCTCAGCTTGATTTCACTGAAAATTTCAGGAAATGTTCTCGTAACTATCCAGTTCACGTTGCAGAAGGTTGAAATCTCTCCCTTTTCTGCTTTAGCTTTGAGGAATTTTTTCTTTTGTCCTGCCAAATTATCAAACATTGCCTGTTTCAATTCCCAACTATTTACATAATTGCGGAAATTTTAGCTTCACGTTACTGTAAATAACAGGAAATATTCTCTCGGGTACCTACTTCACATCAAGGAAGCTTGAAGTCTCTCCCTTTTCTGCTTTAGCTTTGAGGATTTTTATAATATTCTCCTGCCAAATTATCAAACATTGCCTGTTTCAATTCCCAACTATTTGCATAATTGCGGGAATCTCAGCTTGATTTCACTGAAAATTTCAGGAAATGTTCCTGTAAGTATCCACTTTACATTGCAGAAGCTTGAAGTCTCTCCCTTTCGTGCTTTACCTGTGAGGAATTTTTCAATTTTCTCCTGCCAAATTTTCAAACATTTCCTGTTTCAAATCACAACTACTAAAATAATTGCAGGAATTTGAGCTTCACTTTACTGTAAAATACAGGAAATATTCTCTCGAGTACCTACTTCATAACAAGGAAGTTTGGAGTCTCCCACTAACCTTTTTAAGTTTTGAGGAATTTTTTCTCTTGTCCTGCCAAATTATCAATCATTGCCTGTTTCAATTCCCAACTATTTGTATAATTGCGGGAATATCAGCTTGATTTCACTGAAAATTTCCGAAAATATTCCCGTAAGTATCCAATTCACATTGCAGAAGCTTGAAGTCTCTCCCTTTCGTGCTTTAGCTTTGAGCAATTTTTTAAGTTTCTCCTGCCAAATTTTCAACATTTCCTGTTTCAAATCCCAACTACATAAATAATTGCAGGAATTTGAGCTTCACTTTACTGTAAAATACAGGAAATATTCTCTCGAGTACCTACTTCTTATAAAGGAAGTTTGAAGTCTCTGCCATTCCTGCTTTAGCTTTGAGGAATTTTTTTCTCTTGTCCTGACAAATTATCGAACATTGCCTCTTTCAATTCTCAACCATTTACATAATTGCGGGAATCTCAGCTTGATTTCACTGAAAATTTCAGGAAATGTTCTCGTAACTATCCATTTCACGTTGCAGAAGGTTGAAATCTCTCCCTTCTCTGCTTTAGCTTTGAGGAATTTTTTTCTTTTGTCCTGCCAAATTATCAAACATTGCCTGTTTCAATTCCCAACTATTTACATAATTGCGGAAATTTTAGCTTCACGTTACTGTAAATAACAGGAAATATTCTCTCGGGTACTTACTTCACATCAAGGAAGCTTGAAGTCTCTCCCTTTGCTGGTTTAGCTGTGAGGAATTTTTTAATTTTCTCCTGCCAAATTTTCAAACATTTCCTGTTTCAAATCCCAACTATTTGCATAATTGCGGGAATCTCAGCTTGATTTCACTGAAAATTTCCGGAAATGTTCCCCTAAGTATCCACTTAACATTGCAGAAGCTTGAAGTCTCCCCCTTTTCTGCTTTAGCTGTGAGGAATTTTTTAATTTTCTCCTGCCAAATTTTCAAACATTTCCTGGTTCAAATCCCAACTACTAAAATAATTGCAGGAATTTGAGCTTCACTTTACTGTAAAATACAGGAAATATTCTCTCGAGTACCTACTTCATATCAAGGAAGTTTGATGTCTCTCCCTTTCCTACTTTAGTTTTGAGGAATTTTTTCCTCTTGCCCTGCCAAATTATCAAACCTTACCTGTTTCGAATCAGAAATTTTTAAATAATTGCAGGAATTTGAGCTTCACTTTCCTGTAAATAACAGAAAATATTCACTCGAGTACCTACTTCATATCAAGGAAGTTTGAAGTCTCTCCCTCTCCTGCTTTAGCTGTGAGGAATTTTTCAATTTTCTCCTGCCAAATTTTCAAACATTTCCTGTTTCAAATCCCAACTACTTAAATAATTGCAGGAATTTGAGCTTCACTTTACTGTAAATAACAGGAAATATTCTCTCGGGTACCTGCTTCACATCAAGCAAGTTTGAAGTCTCTCCCTTTCCTGCTTTAGTTTTGAGGATTTTTTTCCTCTTGCCCTGCCAAATTATCAAACCTTACCTGTTTCGAATCCGAAATTTTTAAATAATTGCAGGAATTTGGGCCTGATTTTACTGCAAATTACAGAAAATATTCTCCCGCGTACCTGCTTCACATCAAGGAAGTTTGAAGTCTCTCCCTTTCCTGCTTTAGCTTTGAGGAATTTTTTAATTTTCTCCTGCCACATTTTCAAACATTTCCTGTTTCAAATCCCAACTACTTAAATAATTGCAGGAATTTGAGCTTCACTTTACTGTAAATAACAGGAAATATTCTCTCGGGTACCTACTTCACATGAAGGAAGCTTGGAGTCTCTCACTAGCCTTTTTTAGCTTTGAGGAATTTTTTCTCTTGTCCTGCCAAATTATCAATCATTGCCTGTTTCAATTCTCAACTATTTGCATAATTGCGGGAATCTCAGCTTGATTTCCCTGAAAATTTCAGAAAATGTTCTTGTAAGTATCCACTTCACATTGCAGAAGCTTGAAGTCTCTCCCTTTCGTGCTTTAGCTGTGAGGATTTTTTTAATTTTCTCCTGCCAAATTTTCAAACATTTCCTGTTTCAAATCCCAACTACTTAAATAATTGCAGGAATTTGAGCTTCACTTTCCTGTAAATAACAGAAAATATTCACTCGAGTACCTACTTCATATCAAGGAAGTTTGAAGTCTCTCCCTTTTCTGCTTTAGTTTTGAGGAATTTTTTCCTCTTGCCCTGCCAAATTATCAAACCTTACCTGTTTCGAATCCGAAATTTTTAAATAATTGCAGGAATTTGTGCCTGATTTTACTGCAAATTACAGAAAATATTGTCTCGAGTACCTGCTTCACATCAAGGAAGTTTGAAGTCTCTCCCTTTCCTGCTTTAGCTTTGAGGATTTTAAAAATTTCTCCTGCCAAATTATCAAACATTGCCTGTTTCAATTCACAACTATTTGCATAATTGCGGGAATCTCAGCTTGATTTCACTGAAAATTTCCGAAAATGTTCCTGTAAGTATCCAATTCACATTGCAGAAGCTTGAAGTCTCTCCCTTTCGTGCTTTAGCTGTGAGGAATTTTTTAATTTTCTCCTGCCACATTTTCAAACATTTCCTGTTTCAAATACCAACTACTTAAATAATTGCAGGAATTTGAGCTTCACTTTACTGTAAATATCTGGAAATATTCTCTAGAGTACCTACTTCACCTCAAGGAAGTTTGGAGTCTCTCACTAGCCTTTTTTAGCTTTGAGGAATTTTTTCTCTTGTCCTGCCAAATTATCAATCATTGCCTGTTTCAATTCTCAACTATTTGCATAATTGCGGGAATCTCAGCTTGATTTCACTGAAAATTTCAGAAAATGTTCTTGTAAGTATCCACTTCGCATTGCAGAAGCTTGAAGTCTCTCCCTTTCGTGCTTTAGCTGTGAGGAATTTTTTAATTTTCTCCTGCCAAATTTTCAAACATTTCCTGTTTCAAATCCCAACTACTTAAATAATTGCAGGAATTTGAGCTTCACTTTACTGTAAATATCAGGAAATATTCTCTAGAGTACCTACTTCACATCAAGCAAGTTTGGAGTCTCTCACTAGCCTTTTTTAGCTTTGAGGAATTTTTTCTCTTGTCCTGCCAAATTATCAATCATTGCCTGTTTCAATTCTCAACTATTTGCATAATTGCGGGAATCTCAGCTTGATTTCACTGAAAATTTCAGAAAATGTTCTTGTAAGTATCCACTTCACATTGCAGAAGCTTGAAGTCTCTCCCTTTCGTGCTTTAGCTGTGAGGAATTTTTTAATTTTCTCCTGCCAAATTTTCAAACATTTCCTGTTTCAAATCCCAACTACTTAGATAATTGCAGGAATTTGAGCTTCACTTTACTGTAAATATCTGGAAATATTCTCTAGAGTACCTACTTCACCTCAAGGAAGTTTGGAGTCTCTCACTAGCCTTTTTTAGCTTTGAGGAATTTTTTCTCTTGTCCTGCCAAATTATCAATCATTGCCTGTTTCAATTCTCAACTATTTGCATAATTGCGGGAATCTCAGCTTGATTTCACTGAAAATTTCAGGAAATGTTCTCGTAACTATCCATTTCACGTTGCAGAAGGTTGAAATCTCTCCCTTTTCTGCTTTAGCTTTGAGGAATTTTTTTCTTTTGTCCTGCCAAATTATCAAACATTGCCTGTTTCAATTCCCAACTATTTACATAATTGCGGAAATTTTAGCTTCACGTTACTGTAAATAACAGGAAATATTCTCTCGGGTACTTACTTCACATCAAGGAAGCTTGAAGTCTCTCCCTTTTCTGCTTTAGCTTTGAGGATTTTTATAATATTCTCCTGCCAAATTATCAAACATTGCCTGTTTCAATTCCCAACTATTTGCATAATTGCGGGAATCTCAGCTTGATTTCACTGAAAATTTCAGGAAATGTTCCTGTAAGTATCCACTTTACATTGCAGAAGCTTGAAGTCTCTCCCTTTCGTGCTTTACCTGTGAGGAATTTTTCAATTTTCTCCTGCCAAATTTTCAAACATTTCCTGTTTCAAATCACAACTACTAAAATAATTGCAGGAATTTGAGCTTCACTTTACTGTAAATACAGGAAATATTCTCTCGAGTACCTACTTCATATCAAGGAAGTTTGGAGTCTCCCACTAACCTTTTTAAGTTTTGAGGAATTTTTTCTCTTGTCCTGCCAAATTATCAATCATTGCCTGTTTCAATTCCCAACTATTTGTATAATTGCGGGAATATCAGCTTGATTTCACTGAAAATTTCCGAAAATATTCCTGTAAGTATCCAATTCACATTGCAGAAGCTTGAAGTCTCTCCCTTTCGTGCTTTAGCTTTGAGCAATTTTTTAAGTTTCTCCTGCCAAATTTTCAACATTTCCTGTTTCAAATCCCAACTACATAAATAATTGCAGGAATTTGAGCTTCACTTTACTGTAAAATACAGGAAATATTCTCTCGAGTACCTACTTCTTATAAAGGAAGTTTGAAGTCTCTGCCATTCCTGCTTTAGCTTTGAGGAATTTTTTTCTCTTGTCCTGACAAATTATCAATCATTGCCTGTTTCAATTCTCAACTATTTGTATAATTGCGGGAATATCAGCTTGATTTCACTGAAAATTTCCGAAAATATTCCTGTAAGTATCCAATTCACATTGCAGAAGCTTGAAGTCTCTCCCTTTCGTGCTTTAGCTTTGAGGAATTTTTTAAATTTCTCCTGCCAAATTTTCAAACATTTCCTGTTTCAAATCCCAACTACATAAATAATTGCAGGAATTTGAGCTTCACTTTACTGTAAAACACAGGAAATATTCTCTCGAGTACCTACTTCTTACCAAGGAAGTTTCAAGTCTCTCCCTTTGCTGGTTTAGCTGTGAGGAATTTTTTAATTTTCTCCTGCCAAATTTTCAAACATTTCCTGTTTCAAATCCCAACTATTTGCATAATTGCGGGAATCTCAGCTTGATTTCACTGAAAATTTCCGGAAATGTTCCCCTAAGTATCCGCTTAACATTGCAGAAGCTTGAAGTCTCCCCCTTTCCTGCTTTAGCTGTGAGGAATTTTTTAATTTTCTCCTGCCAAATTTTCAAACATTTCCTGGTTCAAATCCCAACTACTAAAATAATTGCAGGAATTTGAGCTTCACTTTACTGTAAAATACAGGAAATATTCTCTCGGGTACCTGCTTCACATCAAGGAAGTTTGAAGTCTCTCCCTTTCTGCTTTAGTTTTGAGGATTTTTTTCCTCTTGCCCTGCCAAATTATCAAACCTTACCTGTTTCGAATCAGAAATTTTTAAATAATTGCTGGAATTTGAGCTTCACTTTACTGTAAATAACAGGAAATATTCCCTCGGGTACCTACTTCACATCAAGGAAGTTTGAAGTCTCTCCCTTTCCTGCTTTAGTTTTGAGGATTTTTTTCCTCTTGCCCTGCCAAATTATCAAACCTTACCTGTTTCGAATCAGAAATTTTTAAATAATTGCAGGAGTTTGAGCTTCACTTTACTGTAAATAACAGGAAATATTTTCTCGGGTACCTACTTCTTATCAAGGAAGTTTGAAGTCTCTGCCTTTCCTGCTTTAGCTTTGAGGAATTTTTTTCTCTTGTCCTGACAAATTATCGAACATTGCCTCTTTCAATTCTCAACCATTTACATAATTGCGGGAATCTCAGCTTGATTTCACTGAAAATTTCAGGAAATATTCTCGTAACTATCCAGTTCACGTTGCAGAAGGTTGAAATCTCTCCCTTTTCTGCTTTAGCTTTGAGGAATTTTTTTCTTTTGTCCTGCCAAATTATCAAACATTGCCTGTTTCAATTCCCAACTATTTACATAATTGCGGAAATTTTAGTTTCACGTTACTGTAAATAACAGGAAATATTCTCTCGGGTACCTGCTTCACATCAAGGAAGTTTGAAATCTCTCCCTTTCCTGCTTTAGTTTTGAGGATTTTTTTCCTCTTGCCCTGCCAAATTATCAAACCTTACCTGCTTCGAATCAGAAATTTTTAAATAATTGCAGGAGTTTGAGCTTCACTTTACTGTAAATAACAAGAAATATTTTCTCGGGTACCTACTTCACACCAAGGAAGTTTGGAGTCTCTCACTGGCCTTTTTTAGCTTTGAGGAATTTTTTCTCTTGTCCTGCCAAATTATCAATCATTGCCTGTTTCAATTCCCAACTATTTGCATAATTGCGGGAATCTCAGCTTGATTTCACTGAAAATTTCAGAAAATGTTCTTGTAGGTATCCACTTCACATTGCAGAAGCTTGAAGTCTCCCCCTTTCCTGCTTTAGCTGTGAGGAATTTTTTAATTTTCTCCTGCCAAATTTTCAAACATTTCCTGTTTCAAATCCCAACTATTTGCATAATTGCGGGAATATCAGCTTGATTTCACTGAAAATTTCCGAAAATATTCCTGTAAGTATCCCATTCACATTGCAGAAGCTTGAAGTCTCTCCCTTTCGTGCTTTAGCTTTAAGGAATTTTTTAAATTTCTCCTGCCAAATTTTCAAACATTTCCTGTTTCAAATCCCAACTACATAAATAATTGCAGGAATTTGAGCTTCACTTTACTGTAAAATACAGGAAATATTCTCTCGAGTACCTACTTCTTATCAAGGAAGTTTGAAGTCTCTCCCATTCCAGCTTTAGCTTTGAGGAATTTTTTTCTCTTGTCCTGACAAATTATCGAACATTGCCTCTTTCAATTCTCAACCATTTACATAATTGCGGGAATCTCAGCTTGATTTCACTGAAAATTTCAGGAAATGTTCTCGTAACTATCCATTTCACGTTGCAGAAGGTTGAAATCTCTCCCTTTTCTGCTTTAGCTTTGAGGAATTTTTTTCTTTTGTCCTGCCAAATTATCAAACATTGCCTGTTTCAATTCCCAACTATTTACATAATTGCGGGAATTTTAGCTTCACGTTACTGTAAATAACAGGAAATATTCTCTCGGGTACCTACTTCACATCAAGGAAGCTTGAAGTCTCTCCCTTTTCTGCTTTAGCTTTGAGGATTTTTATAATATTCTCCTGCCAAATTATCAAACATTGCCTGTTTCAATTCCCAACTATTTGCATAATTGCGGGAATCTCAGCTTGATTTCACTGAAAATTTCAGGAAATGTTCCTGTAAGTATCCACTTTACATTGCAGAAGCTTGAAGTCTCTCCCTTTCGTGCTTTACCTGTGAGGAATTTTTCAATTTTCTCCTGCCAAATTTTCAAACATTTCCTGTTTCAAATCACAACTACTAAAATAATTGCAGGAATTTGAGCTTCACTTTACTGTAAAATACAGGAAATATTCTCTCGAGTACCTACTTCATATCAAGGAAGTTTGGAGTCTCCCACTAACCTTTTTAAGTTTTGAGGAATTTTTCTCTTGTCCTGCCAAATTATCAATCATTGCCTGTTTCAATTCCCAACTATTTGTATAATTGCGGGAATATCAGCTTGATTTCACTGAAAATTTCCGAAAATATTCCTGTAAGTATCCAATTCACATTGCAGAAGCTTGAAGTCTCTCCCTTTCGTGCTTTAGCTTTGAGCAATTTTTTAAGTTTCTCCTGCCAAATTTTCAACATTTCCTGTTTCAAATCCCAACTACATAAATAATTGCAGGAATTTGAGCTTTACTTTACTGTAAAATACAGGAAATATTCTCTCGAGTACCTACTTCTTATAAAGGAAGTTTGAAGTCTCTGCCATTCCTGCTTTAGCTTTGAGGAATTTTTTTCTCTTGTCCTGACAAATTATCGAACATTGCCTCTTTCAATTCTCAACCATTTACATAATTGCGGGAATCTCAGCTTGATTTCACTGAAAATTTCAGGAAATGTTCTCGTAACTATCCATTTCACGATGCAGAAGGTTGAAATCTCTCCCTTTTCTGCTTTAGCTTTGAGGAATTTTTTTCTTTTGTCCTGCCAAATTATCAAACATTGCCTGTTTCAATTCCCAACTATTTACATAATTGCGGAAATTTTAGCTTCACGTTACTGTAAATAACAGGAAATATTCTCTCGGGTACTTACTTCACATCAAGGAAGCTTGAAGTCTCTCCCTTTGCTGGTTTAGCTGTGAGGAATTTTTTAATTTTCTCCTGCCAAATTTTCAAACATTTCCTGTTTCAAATCCCAACTATTTGCATAATTGCGGGAATCTCAGCTTGATTTCACTGAAAATTTCCGGAAATGTTCCCCTAAGTATCCACTTAACATTGCAGAAGCTTGAAGTCTCCCCCTTTTCTGCTTTAGCTGTGAGGAATTTTTTAATTTTCTCCTGCCAAATTTTCAAACATTTCCTGGTTCAAATCCCAACTACTAAAATAATTGCAGGAATTTGAGCTTCACTTTACTGTAAAATACAGGAAATATTCTCTCGAGTACCTACTTCATATCAAGGAAGTTTGATGTCTCTCCCTTTCCTACTTTAGTTTTGAGGAATTTTTTCCTCTTGCCCTGCCAAATTATCAAACCTTACCTGTTTCGAATCAGAATTTTTAAATAATTGCAGGAATTTGAGCTTCACTTTCCTGTAAATAACAGAAAATATTCACTCGAGTACCTACTTCATATCAAGGAAGTTTGAAGTCTCTCCCTCTCCTGCTTTAGCTTTGAAGAATTTTTTAATTTTCTCCTGCCACATTTTCAAACATTTCCTGTTTCAAATCCCAACTACTTAAATAATTGCAGGAATTTGAGCTTCACTTTACTGTAAATAACAGGAAATATTCTCTCGGGTACCTGCTTCACATCAAGCAAGTTTGAAAAGTCTCTCCCTTTCATGCTTAGGTTTTGAGGATTTTTTTCCTCTTGCCCTGCCAAATATCAAACCTTACCTGTTTCGAAATCCGAGAATTTTTAAATAATTGCAGGAATTTTGGCCTGATTTTACTGCAAAATTACAGAAAATATTCTCCCGCGTACCTGCTTCACATCAAGGAAGTTTGCAATCTCTCCCAATGTTACTCCCGTTCCTGCTTTAGCTTTGAGGAATTTTTTCAATTTTCTCCTGCCAAATTGTCCAAACATTTCCTGTTTCAAATCCCAACTACTTAAATAATTGGCAGGAATTTGAGCTTCACTTTCCTGGTAAATAACAAAAATATTCACTCGAGTACCTACTTCATATCAAGGAAGTTGAAGGTCTCTCCCTATTTCTGCTTAGTTTTGAGGAATTTTTTCCTCTTGCCCTGCCAAATTATCAAAACCTTACCTGTTTCGAATCCGAAATTTTTTAAATAATTGCAGGAATTGTGCCCTGATTTTACTGCAAATTACAGAAAATATTGTCTCGAGTACCTGCTTCACATCAAGGAAGTTTGAAGTCTCTCCCTTTCCTGCTTTAGCTTTGAGGATTTTAAAAATTTCTCCTGCCAAATTATCAAACATTGCCTGTTTCAATTCACAACTATTTGCATAATTGCGGGAATCTCAGCTTGATTTCACTGAAAATTTCCGAAAATGTTCTTGTAAGTATCCACTTCGCATTGCAGAAGCTTGAAGTCTCTCCCTTTCGTGCTTTAGCTGTGAGGAATTTTTTAATTTTCTCCTGCCACATTTTCAAACATTTCCTGTTTCAAATACCAACTACTTAAATAATTGCAGGAATTTGAGCTTCACTTTACTGTAAATATCTGAAAATATTCTCTAGAGTACCTACTTCACCTCAAGGAAGTTTGGAGTCTCTCACTAGCCTTTTTTAGCTTTGAGGAATTTTTTCTCTTGTCCTGCCAAATTATCAATCATTGGCTGTTTCAATTCTCAACTATTTGCATAATTGCGGGAATCTCAGCTTGATTTCACTGAAAATTTCAGAAAATGTTCTTGTAAGTATCCACTTCGCATTGCAGAAGCTTGAAGTCTCTCCCTTTCGTGCTTTAGCTGTGAGGAATTTTTTAATTTTCTCCTGCCAAATTTTCAAACATTTCCTGTTTCAAATCCCAACTACTTAAATAATTGCAGGAATTTGAGCTTCACTTTACTGTAAATATCAGGAAATATTCTCTAGAGTACCTACTTCACATCAAGCAAGTTTGGAGTCTCTCACTAGCCTTTTTTAGCTTTGAGGAATTTTTTCTCTTGTCCTGCCAAATTATCAATCATTGGCTGTTTCAATTCTCAACTATTTGCATAATTGCGGGAATCTCAGCTTGATTTCACTGAAAATTTCAGAAAATGTTCTTGTAAGTATCCACTTCGCATTGCAGAAGCTTGAAGTCTCTCCCTTTCGTGCTTTAGCTGTGAGGAATTTTTTAATTTTCTCCTGCCAAATTTTCAAACATTTCCTGTTTCAAATCCCAACTACTTAAATAATTGCAGGAATTTGAGCTTCACTTTACTGTAAATATCTGGAAATATTCTCTAGAGTACCTACTTCACCTCAAGGAAGTTTGGAGTCTCTCACTAGCCTTTTTTAGCTTTGAGGAATTTTTTCTCTTGTCCTGCCAAATTATCAATCATTGCCTGTTTCGAATCCGAAATTTTTAAATAATTGCAGGAATTTGGTCCTGATTTTACTGCAAATTACAGAAAATATTCTCTCGAGTACCTGCTTCACATCTAGGAAGTTTGAAGTCTCTCCCTTTCCTGCTTTAGCTTTGAGGAATTTTTTTCTCTTGTCCTGACAAATTATCGAACATTGCCTCTTTCAATTCTCAACCATTTACATAATTGCGGGAATCTCAGCTTGATTTCACTGAAAATTTCAGGAAATGTTCTCGTAACTATCCAGTTCACGTTGCAGAAGGTTGAAATCTCTCCCTTTTCTGCTTTAGCTTTGAGGAATTTTTTTCTTTTGTCCTGCCAAATTATCAAACATTGCCTGTTTCAATTCCCAACTATTTACATAATTGCGGAAATTTTAGCTTCACGTTACTGTAAATAACAGGAAATATTCTCTCGGGTACTTACTTCACATCAAGGAAGCTTGAAGTCTCTCCCTTTTCTGCTTTAGCTTTGAGGATTTTTATAATATTCTCCTGCCAAATTATCAAACATTGCCTGTTTCAATTCCCAACTATTTGCATAATTGCGGGAATCTCAGCTTGATTTCACTGAAAATTTCAGGAAATGTTCCTGTAAGTATCCACTTTACATTGCAGAAGCTTGAAGTCTCTCCCTTTCGTGCTTTACCTGTGAGGAATTTTTCAATTTTCTCCTGCCAAATTTTCAAACATTTCCTGTTTCAAATCACAACTACTAAAATAATTGCAGGAATTTGAGCTTCACTTTACTGTAAAATACAGGAAATATTCTCTCGAGTACCTACTTCATATCAAGGAAGTTTGGAGTCTCCCACTAACCTTTTTAAGTTTTGAGGAATTTTTTCTCTTGTCCTGCCAAATTATCAATCATTGCCTGTTTCAATTCCCAACTATTTGTATAATTGCGGGAATATCAGCTTGATTTCACTGAAAATTTCCGAAAATATTCCTGTAAGTATCCAATTCACATTGCAGAAGCTTGAAGTCTCTCCCTTTCGTGCTTTAGCTTTGAGCAATTTTTTAAGTTTCTCCTGCCAAATTTTCAACATTTCCTGTTTCAAATCCCAACTACATAAATAATTGCAGGAATTTGAGCTTCACTTTACTGTAAAATACAGGAAATATTCTCTCGAGTACCTACTTCTTACCAAGGAAGTTTGAAGTCTCTGCCATTCCTGCTTTAGCTTTGAGGAATTTTTTTCTCTTGTCCTGACAAATTATCGAACATTGCCTCTTTCAATTCTCAACCATTTACATAATTGCGGGAATCTCAGCTTGATTTCACTGAAAATTTCAGGAAATGTTCTCGTAACTATCCATTTCACGTTGCAGAAGGTTGAAATCTCTCCCTTTTCTGCTTTAGCTTTGAGGAATTTTTTTCTTTTGTCCTGCCAAATTATCAAACATTGCCTGTTTCAATTCCCAACTATTTACATAATTGCGGAAATTTTAGCTTCACGTTACTGTAAATAACAGGAAATATTCTCTCGGGTACTTACTTCACATCAAGGAAGCTTGAAGTCTCTCCCTTTGCTGGTTTAGCTGTGAGGAATTTTTTAATTTTCTCCTGCCAAATTTTCAAACATTTCCTGTTTCAAATCCCAACTATTTGCATAATTGCGGGAATCTCAGCTCGATTTCACTGAAAATTTCCGGAAATGTTCCCCTAAGTATCCACTTAACATTGCAGAAGCTTGAAGTCTCCCCCTTTTCTGCTTTAGCTGTGAGGAATTTTTTAATTTTCTCCTGCCAAATTTTCAAACATTTCCTGGTTCAAATCCCAACTACTAAAATAATTGCAGGAATTTGAGCTTCACTTTACTGTAAAATACAGGAAATATTCTCTCGAGTACCTACTTCATATCAAGGAAGTTTGATGTCTCTCCCTTTCCTACTTTAGTTTTGAGGAATTTTTTCCTCTTGCCCTGCCAAATTATCAAACCTTACCTGTTTCGAATCAGAAATTTTTAAATAATTGCAGGAATTTGAGCTTCACTTTCCTGTAAATAACAGAAAATATTCACTCGAGTACCTACTTCATATCAAGGAAGTTTGAAGTCTCTCCCTCTCCTGCTTGAGCTGTGAGGAATTTTTCAATTTTCTCCTGCCAAATTTTCAAACATTTCCTGTTTCAAATCCCAACTACTTAAATAATTGCAGGAATTTGAGCTTCACTTTACTGTAAATAACAGGAAATATTCTCTCGGGTACCTGCTTCACATCAAGCAAGTTTGAAGTCTCTCCCTTTCCTGCTTTAGTTTTGAGGATTTTTTTCCTCTTGCCCTGCCAAATTATCAAACCTTACCTGTTTCGAATCCGAAATTTTTAAATAATTGCAGGAATTTGGGCCTGATTTTACTGCAAATTACAGAAAATATTCTCTCGCGTACCTGCTTCACATCAAGGAAGTTTGAAGTCTCTCCCTTTCCTGCTTTAGCTTTGAGGAATTTTTTAATTTTCTCCTGCCACATTTTCAAACATTTCCTGTTTCAAATCCCAACTACTTAAATAATTGCAGGAATTTGAGCTTCACTTTACTGTAAATAACAGGAAATATTCTCTCGGGTACCTACTTCACATGAAGGAAGCTTGGAGTCTCTCACTAGCCTTTTTTAGCTTTGAGGAATTTTTTCTCTTGTCCTGCCAAATTATCAATCATTGCCTGTTTCAATTCTCAACTATTTGCATAATTGCGGGAATCTCAGCTTGATTTCCCTGAAAATTTCAGAAAATGTTCTTGTAAGTATCCACTTCACATTGCAGAAGCTTGAAGTCTCTCCCTTTCGTGCTTTAGCTGTGAGGATTTTTTAATTTTCTCCTGCCAAATTTTCAAACATTTCCTGTTTCAAATCCCAACTACTTAAATAATTGCAGGAATTTGAGCTTCACTTTCCTGTAAATAACAGAAAATATTCACTCGAGTACCTACTTCATATCAAGGAAGTTTGAAGTCTCTCCCTCTCCTGCTTTAGCTTTGAAGAATTTTTTAATTTTCTCCTGCCACATTTTCAAACATTTCCTGTTTCAAATCCCAACTACTTAAATAATTGCAGGAATTTGAGCTTCACTTTACTGTAAATAACAGGAAATATTCTCTCGGGTACCTGCTTCACATCAAGCAAGTTTGAAGTCTCTCCCTTTCCTGCTTTAGTTTTGAGGATTTTTTTCCTCTTGCCCTGCCAAATTATCAAACCTTACCTGTTTCGAATCCGAAATTTTTAAATAATTGCAGGAATTTGGGCCTGATTTTACTGCAAATTACAGAAAATATTCTCGCGCGTACCTGCTTCACATCAAGGAAGTTTGAAGTCTCTCCCTTTCCTGCTTTAGCTTTGAGGAATTTTTTAATTTTCTCCTGCCACATTTTCAAACATTTCCTGTTTCAAATACCAACTACTTAAATAATTGCAGGAATTTGAGCTTCACTTTACTGTAAATATCTGGAAATATTCTCTAGAGTACCTACTTCACCTCAAGGAAGTTTGGAGTCTCTCACTAGCCTTTTTTAGCTTTGAGGAATTTTTTCTCTTGTCCTGCCAAATTATCAATCATTGCCTGTTTCAATTCTCAACTATTTGCATAATTGCGGGAATCTCAGCTTGATTTCACTGAAAATTTCAGAAAATGTTCTTGTAAGTATCCACTTCGCATTGCAGAAGCTTGAAGTCTCTCCCTTTCGTGCTTTAGCTGTGAGGAATTTTTTAATTTTCTCCTGCCAAATTTTCAAAACATTTCCTGTTTCAAATCCCAACTACTTAAATAATTGCAGGAATTTGAGCTTCACTTTACTGTAAATATCAGGAAATATTCTCTAGAGTACCTACTTCACATCAAGCAAGTTTGGAGTCCTCTCACTAGCCTTTTTTAGCTTTGAGGAATTTTTTCTCTTGTCCTGCCAAATTATCAATCATTGGCTGTTTCAATTCTCAACTATTTGCATAATTGCGGGAATCTCAGCTTGATTTCACTGAAAATTTCAGAAAATGTTCTTGTAAGTATCCACTTCGCATTGCAGAAGCTTGAAGTCTCTCCCTTTCGTGCTTTAGCTGTGAGGAATTTTTTAATTTTCTCCTGCCAAATTTTCAAACATTTCCTGTTTCAAATCCCAACTACTTAGATAATTGCAGGAATTTGAGCTTCACTTTACTGTAAATATCTGGAAATATTCTCTAGAGTACCTACTTCACCTCAAGGAAGTTTGGAGTCTCTCACTAGCCTTTTTTAGCTTTGAGGAATTTTTTCTCTTGTCCTGCCAAATTATCAATCATTGCCTGTTTCAATTCTCAACTATTTGCATAATTGCGGGAATCTCAGCTTGATTTCACTGAACATTTCAGGAAATGTTTCTCGTACTATCCATTTCACGTTGCAGAAGGTTGAAATCTCTCCCTTTTCTGCTTTAGCTTTGAGGATTTTTTCTTTTGTCCTGCCAAATTATCAAACATTGCCTGTTTCAATTCCCAACTATTTACATAATTGCGGAAATTTTAGCTTCACGTTACTGTAAATAACAGGAAATATTCTCTCGGGTACCTACTTCACATCAAGGAAGCTTGAAGTCTCTCCCTTTTCTGCTTTAGCTTTGAGGATTTTTATAATATTCTCCTGCCAAATTATCAAACATTGCCTGTTTCAATTCCCAACTATTTGCATAATTGCGGGAATCTCAGCTTGATTTCACTGAAAATTTCAGGAAATGTTCCTGTAAGTATCCACTTTACATTGCAGAAGCTTGAAGTCTCTCCCTTTCGTGCTTACCTGTGAGGAATTTTTTCAATTTTCTCCTGCCAAATTTTCAAACATTTCCTGTTTCAAATCACAACTACTAAATAATTGCAGGAATTTGAGCTTCACTTTACTGTAAAATAACAGGAAATATTCTCTCGAGTACCTACTTCATATCAAGGAAGTTTGGAGTCTCCCACTAACCTTTTTAGTTTTGAGGAATTTTTTCTCTTGTCCTGCCAAATTATCAATCATTGCCTGTTTCAATTCCCAACTATTTGTATAATTGCGGGAATATCAGCTTGATTTCACTGAAAATTTCCGAAAATTTCTTGTAAGTATCCAATTCACATTGCAGAAGCTTGAAGTCTCTCCCTTTCGTGCTTTAGCTGTGAGCAATTTTTTAAGTTTCTCCTGCCAAATTTTCAACATTTCCTGTTTCAAATCCCAACTACTAAATAATTGCAGGAATTTGAGCTTCACTTTACTGTAAATAACAGGAAATATTCTCTCGGGTACCTACTTCTACTCAAGGAAGTTTGGAGTCTCTCACTAGGCCTTTTTAGCTTTGAGGAATTTTTTCTCTTGTCCTGACAAATTATCAATCATTGCCTGTTTCAATTCTCAACTATTTGTATAATTGCGGGAATATCAGCTTGATTTCACTGAAAATTTCCGAAAATATGCCTTGTAAGTATCCAATTCACATTGCAGAAGCTTGAAGTCTCTCCCTTTCGTGCTTTAGCTTTGAGGATTTTTTAATTTCTCCTGCCAAATTTTCAAACATTTCCTGTGTTCAAATCCCAACTACATAAATAATTGCAGGAATTTTGAGCTTCACTTTACTGTAAATACACAGGAAATATTCTCTCGCGTACCATACTTCTTACCAAGGAAGTTTCAAGTCTCTCCACTTGCTGGTTTAGCTGTGAGGAATTTTTAATTTCTCCTGCCAAATTTTCAAACATTTCCTGTTTCAAATCCCAACTATTGCATAATTGCGGGAATCTCAGCTTGATTTCACTGAAATTTCCGGAAATGTTCCCTAAGTATCCGCTTAACATTGCAGAAGCTTGAAGTCTCCCCCTTTCCTGCTTGAAGCTGTGAGGAATTTTTTTAATTTTCTCCTGCAAAGATTTCCAAAACATTTCCTGTTTTCAAATCCCAACTACTAAATAATTTGCAGGGAATTTGAGCTTCACTTTACTGTAAATACAGGAAATATTCTCGCATCGGGTACCTGCTTCACATCAAGAAGTGAAGGTTGAAGTTCTCTCCTCTTCTCTGCTTTAGTTTTGAGGATGTTGCCCTCTTGCCCCTGCCAAATTAGCAAAACCTTACCTGTTTCGAATCAGAAATTTTTAAATAATTGCTGGAAATTTGAGCTAGTTCACTTTACTGTAAATAACAGGAAATATTCCCTCGGGGACCCTACTTCACATCAAGGAAGTTTGAAGTCCTCCCCTCCTCCGGCCTTTGAAGCGTAGTAGGAATTTTTCAATTTTTCTCTGCTGCCAATTTCAAATACATTCCTGTTTCAAATCCCAAACTACTTAAATAATTGCAGGAATTTGAGCTTCACTTTACTGTAAAATAGCAGGACACATTCTCTCGGTACCTGCTTCACATCAAGGACGTTTGAAGTCTCTCCCTTCCTGCTTAGTTTGAGGAATTTTTTTCTCTGTGCTGCCAAATATCAAACATTGCCTCTTTCAATTCCCAACTATTTACATAATTGCGGCAATCTCAGCTTGGTTTCACTGAAAATTTCAGGAAATGTTCTCGTAAGTATCCCCTTCACATTGCAGAACTTGAAGTCTCTCCCTGTCGTGCTTTAGCTGTGAGGAATTTTTTAATTTTCTCCTGCCAAATTTTCAAACATTTCCTGTTTCAAATCCCAACTACTAAAATAATTGCAGGAATTTGAGTTCACTTTACTGTAAAATACAGGAAATATTCTCTCGAGTACCTACTTCATATCAAGGAAGCTTGGTTCTCCACTAACCTTTAAGCTTTGAGGAATTTTTTCTCTTGTCCTGCCAAATTATCAATCATTGCCTGTTTCAATTCCCAACTTTTATAATTGCGGGAATATCAGCTTGATTT
>JAJTJO010000238.1:0-15298 GCA_024550625.1 Dendroctonus valens
CTGGGCCAGGTGGAACCGCGCTCGTCACATCGTTGAAAAGAGAAAACTTTTCCTTAATTGCCCTGAAAGTTTCATTTTCGAAAAAAAATCTGCTGAGTTTTGGCGTGCGGGTGATTCACCACTTGATAACATGTTTTGAAAAATTCATTTAGCAAAAACTGGGCCAGGTGGAACCGCGCTCGTCACATCGTTGAAAAGAGAAAACTTTTCCTTAATTGCCCTGAAAGTTTCATTTTCGAAAAAAATCTGCTGAGTTTTGGAGTGCGGGTGATTCACCACTTGATAACATGTTTTGAAAAATTCATTTTGCAAAAACTGGGCCAGGTGGAACCGCGCTTGTCACATCGTTGAAAAGAGGAAACTTTTCCTTAATTGCCCTGAAAGTTTCATTTTCGAAAAAAATCTCTGAGTTTTGGCGTGCGGGTGATTCACCACTTGATAACATGTTTTCAAAAATTCATTTTGCAAAAATGGGCCAGGTGGAACCGCGCTCGTCACATCGTTGAAAAGAGAAAACTTTTCCTTAATTGCCCGAAAGTTTCATTTTCGAAAAAAAATCTGCTGAGTTTTGGCGCGGGTGATTCAGCACTTGATAACATGTTTGAAAAATGCATTTTGCAAAAACTGGGCCAGGTGAACCGCGCTCGTCACATCGTTGAAAAGAGAAAACTTTTTCCTTAATTGCCCTGAAAGTTTCATTTTCGAAAAAAATCTGTGAGTTTTGGAGGGCGGGTGATTCACCACTTGATAACATGTTTTGAAAAATTCATTTCAAAAACTGGGCCAGGTGGAACCGCGCTCGTCACATCGTTGAAAAGAGAAAACTTTTCCTTAATTGCCCTGAAAGTTTCATTTTCGAAAAAAAACTGCTGAGTTTTGGCGTGCGGGTGATTCACCACTTGATAACATGTTTTAAAAATACATTTTGCAAAAACTGGGCCAGGTGGAACCGCGCTCGTCACATCGTTGAAAAGAGAAAACTTTTCCTTAATGCCCTGAAAGTTTCATTTTCGAAAAAAAATCTGCTGAGTTTTGGCGTGCGGGTGATTCACCACTTGATAACATGTTTGAAAAATTCATTTAGCAAAAACTGGGCCAAGTGGAACCGAGCTCATCACATCGTTGAAAAGAGAAAACTTTCCCTTAATTGCCCTGAAAGTTTCATTTTCGAAAAAAAATCTGCTGAGTTTTGGCGTGCGGGTGATTCACCACTTGATAACATGTTTTGAAAAATTCATTTTGCAAAAACTGGGCCAGATGGAACCGCGCTCGTCACATCGTTGAAAAGAGAAAACTTTGCCTTAAGTTCCCTGAAAGTTTCATTTGTAGAGGAGAAGTTTCTGAGCAAATAAATGTCAAAATTTGAGATGCAAAAATATTTAATATAAACCGGCTTTTTTCAACGAAATAGATACAAAAACGGCTTTCTCACTTATTTGATCAATTCCTGAATGAACAAGTGCCAAAACAACCTCGAAACCCAAAGACAATTTTGAAAAATTGTCAAAAATTGCCTGATGATGACTGAAAATCGAAACTTTGTTCACTTAAGCTTTGCTCTACCAAATGCCTCCAAAATTGTTGCTTCTCATGGTGGTTTACGCAAATTTAATATAGAAAATGTTTTTGATTAGTTAGAGAAACACTAAAAACGTATTTGGAACTAAATACGTTACGAACGTAATAGGGCTGGAACGCCGCTTAATAACCCCAATTCGCAACATTAGTTTTCTTCGATTACAAGAAGGTTTAGATATCATTTCTCAGATGGGCAGGACACATATACAGAGCATCGGATGACAGAATGCTGAAATTGCATGGCAAAAGTACCAACGAGCAGAAGAGCACCGGGAAGACCTAAAATGAGATGGAGGGACAATGTTCTATCGGATATGCGGAAGATGGGCATTGAAAATGAACAGGAAACAATGCTAGATAGAAGTCGATGGAGGCAAATTGTGCTTGCAGCCAAGACCCCATAGGGTTGTAGTGCTAGTTAATGATGATGATGATGATGATTTAGATCTCGTGTCGCTACTTGATGTTGAAGAAAGGTTTTTTAATAAATTTATTCAAACTAAATGAATTTGGATGAAACTGCATCAAAAGCTAACAAGACAGAGAAAATATTTCTGCAAATCTTTCAATGGTTTCAATGGTATTCTTCTTTATAAGTAGGTATTTCAAAGAGTTTCAATAAACAAAACATTGCGATCTTTTCGCGGTTCTCATGTTGAATGGTTTTGTTTAGAGTCTCCCGAAGAAAGGCATGCATGAGCATGGGCGACATTGTCATACATTTTTAGTATTGAAGAACACAATTTCAAAAACTAACCTCATTTAAATGTATGGCGGCCTTTGCAATTTTTTAACTGCTTTAATTGAATATGGACTCTCTAGGCAAACCCCAATAAACTTTTAAAGAATAAGCCTGTATAAACCCAGAAACATAGAATCAATCCTTCTATCAGAGATTAGTTGACTACTAATCTCTGCTTCTAGTAATCTTTCAGCAATAAAAAAATCAAACATTGTTTCCTATATTCATCGTTAATACAATGATTAATTGAATTTCAATGTGACCACCTTCTATTGTATTCCTGCATTCCTATATTTGCATGAATAATTAACATCCAGTCTTGAATCATCTTGAAGCGCATAATAAAAGTTGATTATTTTACCTGGTAAATGGCGCCGAATATGCCCAGAGCTGCAGAAAACAGACACACAGTATTATAGGAGTCTGGATCAAAATCCTCGATAATGGTCAAAGCCACATCTGTACCATTTCCATGATGGCAACAGAAAGTTTGAATGGTTGGATCGGACATGTTGGGCACTTTTTCGGCACTGAACCAAAGACTAACTCTTTGACTAAACTATGAGCGACCGGTAACTTAATCTCAGCCCTGAAGCCTTAAAACTCCCACATGTCTGGGCTGAGTGAAAATCCTGTTTAGTCCCTGAACCTGCTACTGGGCAAAATTGTGTTTGTACAGTTATCAAAAGCCAAAACCTGGTAAAGTAAATGCTTGCTTTATTATCCAATACTCATATCAGTTAGAGCTTAAGGAAAACTACATTGGCGTATACTTTGATTTTTTTTAGGCGAACTGCACATTAATCTAGCTTCCGGGAATTCTAAAGATAGTGACAAAACTAATTAACGCCAAAATTAATGTTCAACTTAAATATTAGTTGAAGTGACTAGGATTGTTAGGGCCTTTTTAACGGAATTCATTACGATTCGCTCCACCAGTGGCGACAATTAAAGATAAACGAATATCTAAACAAGTGAATGTTTGTAAAATCCCGATAAGGCTGATAAATGTCTACAACCGAAGACGCGATTCAATTTTTATCAAATGTTTACTATTTCTTTTTAGGTCAAAGCTTACAATAATATTTTAATTAATTGTTACTACTTGAAATGAAAACGTTCTTACGTGCACTTGATAAGGTTGATTTAGTCAAATTGCACATACGAATCCAGCTACTCAAAGGTGCGCTATTGTTTCTCCCGATGGATGAGGTGATTGGCTGGATTCGTATCAACTCAACCTTATTGGCTAAAAATCGATGTTGGCATTTCTGAAAGAAATTTACCTATACAGAACTGTATTTTTGTGTGCTTCAGAACTTCTAGGGAGTGTTCAGGGAATCAATATGCCTCCTTAGGGAGCTTTTGATGCTTAAGACCGTGCCGTAGACATGAATGTTTTGCCTTGCGGCGAACTACCTAGCTTTCGCCTTTAGGTCCAATCAACTCCAATCCGGTAAGGACACCACTACCTCAGAAAACTACTATCACGGAACCCAATCTCCGCTCCTTGGACCATCCTCCCCACCAACTAGTGGGGGGATGGGGAGCACCAGTAAGTTTCAGTTCACTCAGTAAGTGAGTTTTCCCATCGTTAACCTTTCTACCTTCTGGCTTTTACATCTCCGACAATTCCTAAAAGTATGGGGCGGGGCGGCTGGCTGCGGGCGTGCCTGAGGTCAGTACAAAACATTGCACACACATCAACCCAAAAACGCTTAAAACTCCTCTAAAGTCCTCTAACGCCCCCTTATAGCTCGCCTTTCCATTTCAACCCAATCAATATACCCTACTATACAATCGCCCCCTGCCTTCGTCGTTATCCCTATATACTCCCACTTCTCCGATACACAAGCACCACCACCTTTCCAAACACCTCCAGACCGTTTTGCAGGATGTGGGCGACAGCCCTCCTGGCTTAATCCATGGTCATCCTGGCCGACCATGCTGCTCGCAAGTCTTACGCCCGGTCGTTTCCAGGGAATACCACTGGGAGGTAGACTGAGTTATTCCCCCGTGCCGTAGGCAATCATATTCCCCGGGTTAAGATTATTATAAAAATTGGTATGCGGCTGATTATGCAGGAGTTAACAAACTTATAGTTGAGCTTGACCAGACTTTCACTAGAGATATTTTCAAAAATTCGCCACGTTCAAACTGGAGCGACTGGGCACTTGAAATTTGGTCCACTTCTAGCCACAGTAGAGGGCTGCATTTCCAAAAATTTGTCACTTTCAAATTGAAGCGGTTATAATGAATATTTTTATAACTTTATGTGTTTCTATTGTGTACAAACCAGTTGAAGTAAAATGAATTTAAACCCGATAAAACATGATTTTGTGCAAGACGGTATTAGCAATCCAGCAAGGTCAAGTGCTGATCGCATATCTGCAGGTACAAAGCATTGTATTAACGAAAACCCGCTTAACGCTATTTACCGGAACAAATTATAATTCACTTAAGCTGTTGATGTACACCTACCAGTTTAACATAGCGCGCCAAGACACCATGTTCCTACCTTAGGTGAACGCACTTAGCCTAGTAAAGTCGCCAGTTTGCTTGTTACTTTCTCAGTTAATTTCTCAGATTGCGAATCCTTGATTGGGCATAATGTACGTAAAAGTGCTTGGATTTCTGGCCTTTCTGAGCCTAGTGGACGCCGATAAGAAAACTTGTGCGAGAATTCAAGTGAACAACCAAAAAGTGTATGGAGAGTGCTGTGTGTTTAAAAGACATCCTCCTGATGAGGATCTTTCGGAGTTGCTGCAGGAGGCTTTAATTAAAAGCATCAGGACCTAGATCCGGCTCATGAAGGGAAGCTGAACTTCATCCCCATCCCCAATGAGCATCAGCACGTTCATTTTCATGGAATAGCGCCTTGGCAGCCGATGGGCCATGGAATGGGCTTGAGGATACCGATTCCGCCCTCTTCCCAGGAAAAAAGTGATAAATCCACCACAACTTCAGAAGCACCAAGCGACTTTTCAACCCCCTTTCTCCCGAAAGTCTTTCGAGGAAAGTTCTGGTGATTTTCCAATGTCAACTGATCCACCTATTAATTCGACTACATTGGATTGTGGTCAAGCTACTAATAGTGAAACCGGAAATTTGACTGGAAAAACCATAATAGACAACAGAAATGCGGTTGATGTTCCTTTCAATACCTGCCCTAGCGGGCAGGCAAGAGACGCCAGTGGGAATGCGTTAACTCTTACTAATTCATGTTTTGTTAAGGAAATTCATGTTTCGTTAAGGAAATAGTTACTTATTTTAATAAAATTTTAGTTTTGTAGCTTTTTGTATTTTTTTTTGTGGGTCTCTGTTAATATTTCTGAGCGTACTTTAGTTCTGAGTTACTGGGCCTTCAAAATTAGAGCTGTTTTATGACGAATGGGGCAGACGACTGTGCCTGATTCGCTCCGTCTAGATTTGGAAAGTGTGCAGAATTTTTTCAGTTTCGGGCGGTTGATTGTTGATTTTTTGAAGACAAAGATTTTCTTTGCCGCTTTGCAGCATTTCTCATTCATTGGGGCGCTTTAAACCACAAAAAATCGATTTTTCAATCTGAAAACTTTCTGACGTTTTCTGTCACTCTTTGGCGTTTATTTTGACATCCGTCTTCCTGACAATTGATGACATTCCGATTCGCATTGGAAGTTTTCAGGAAGTTTTTCCAGTGTTTTCAGAACTTTGCGACTGTGAAAATGACCTTTGGCGGCACGGAAGTATGCAGTTTAACCGTAAGTGTAATTTTTCTGAACTTCCACCCTTTAATAGCACCTAATTTAGCTAAAAATACTAAAAATTATCCAAAGTTGTGAACAGTTAAAAATAACACGTTTTTTGTTCGATTACGACTGTGGGTCTTGAGCAGTCGCCCAAAATGCTCGATTTCAACCTTTGTTTGATGTTTTCTGTGAATATTCGTAGACGATCTGAGCGATCTTCGATAGTTCGAAATTCTAAGCGCTCTTTATTCTTTCTATAAATCAGACAGGGGCTTTGCCTCAAAAAACGCCAGAAAGTTCGCATTCTTCTCTCGTGGGACTGAAATTAGAAACTCTTTCGAAAGAGCATATTCTGAAGATTCTATTCGAAATTCGATATTCTATTCGAAAGATCGATCGAAGGCTGCGCCCCTTTTGGGTACCTTCAAGTGGTTGAAAATATCAAATCAGTCACAAAAACATAGACCTTTTTTTATAGCCGTCTTAAAAACAACCTTTGAGATGTTGTACCAAAAACTTCTAACCTGCAAAAAGATAGAAGCCAAAATGTCAATATTTAAGAAGCAATTGAAGAATAAACCAGTCTATATCTCAGAAATGGGTGGAATATACATTGAGTCGTTATGAGCTTTTCGATAGAGCTTCTCGAAACCGTATGTTACTAATTGAGTTTTATTAGAAATTCTTAACCTCTAAAAGTTGACGCATTTTTGAGCAATTATTAGACATTTTAGCTTATATCTCGGAAACGGTTTACAATAGCAGAATAAATATTAGAACCTTTTTCGTGGACCGATTCAAGAGCTATATTTTCCTGATGAAGTTCATAAAATGTTCAATAGTTTCAGAGTTAGAAGCGCTAAATGTCCAAATTTTAGGGCATGAAAGTTCAACAGATTATATTTTGGTAACAGTGCCAAATATCTGATTAGTGGAAAGAACTATTTCGATAGGGTGTTTCGTCAACTATCTTTTCCTCCTCAGGTGTAAAGCGATCTTTATTCCTAAAAAGGCTATCGACCTATCGGTCTTTCTGCCCTTGTTTAATACATGTAGTCTTAATCTAAATAAAAACAAATATGAAAATTCTCTTATTCTAGGTTAACGATATTATTAAATAAAATTTCAGTGGCAAGAAGAGATTATTTTATTGTCCACTAGTCAGTTGCGTTTGTAAGTGTTCGAGTAGCGTTAATGTAGGAAACGGAAGCGGGATTGTCTGGTTGGTCTTGTAAGACAAAGGGGATTCAGTATGGTCCAGTTGTAGGGTTGTTTGTCCATTTTGTCTGTAGCTGTATGAGTCTTTCCGAGATCTTTGTCATGTTTGTGCGTTCGTATAGTAGTCGGGTGGGGGTTGTGTAGTGGGTTTTGGGGGTGTCTTATTCGTGTTATTAGTCTTAGTGCAATTTGTTCTGTTGTTTGTATATAACGTTTTGTCCTTTCTGTTCCGTTGGTCGTGAGTATATGTCCATAGTCTAGCAAGGGTCTACAAATAGCTTTATATATTTTGGTGGCGGTTTTGTGCTGATTCCTCTGTCTTTGTAGGTTAGTGATCGGAAGTGTTTTGTTCTCTTTATTGTTTCTGCCCTGATGTTTCGTATGTGTTTAGTGAATTTAAGTTTGTGGTCAATTGTGATTCCAGGGTATTTTACGTCGTTTTTTGGTTGTGTCGTTTGGCCGTCTGCAGTTATTGTAGGGGAGTCAGCGTTGAGTCTGTGGTTTGTGAGCAGAAGTTGGTTTTTTGACGCGTTTGGTGTTAGTCTCCATTTATAAACCATGTCATTGTGTTGTTTGTTAGTGTTTGGAGTCTTTGAGCTGCTCTCTCAGTAGTTTGTCATGTACAATAAGTGCCGTGTCGTCTGCGTATTGTAATATGTATGCCGATCTGTCGATTTGATTTTTGTCTGGTAAGTTGTAATTGTATATGTCACGGCAGTATATATTGTAGAGAAACGGTGAGAGCGGGGATCATTGAGGGAGCCCTTGTTCAGGGGAAAAAGAAAATGACAGTGTTTTGTCAATTCGTACTTGTAGTTGTCTGTTTTCTAGTAAGTTCTTTATGGTGTGTAGTAGATATGTTGATGTGTGTAGTTTGTATAGTTTGTATAGTAAGCCTCTATTCCAAACACTATCAAAAGCTTTGTTAATGTCCATAAACAGGCAAGCTGTCTTTCTGTCAGTTAGGTGGGTTGTTTGTATATTGTTAGTCAGAGTGAAGAGTGGGTGAATAATATGTGTGTATAATATGTCAGAGTGAAGAGTGAGTGAAATAAGATCCATTTTTGGTGAAAAGTCAAGATTTCCCTTCATTCTCGGAAACGGTTCAAAATATTGAAAAAACGTTTCGACCTATTCGATAGAGCCTTTCGAGATCTACTTTGACCCAATGAGTGTTTTAGAAATTCTCATTCGTTTTAAAGTTAGATGCGAAATATCAAATTTATTAACTTTTTTGAAATTTTGAAAGTTTAATAGTGTTTTTATATAGAACTTTTTTGAGAGCGACCTTTCTTTTATCAGGCATAAAGCAAAATTCCTATGATGTTGATCCAAAATTTGGCAGATTTTGACGAGCCATTGGACATTTTGGCTTATATCTCGAAGACGGTTAAAAATATCGCAATAGTCATTAGGACCTTTTCGATAGAGCGACTCAAAAACAGTCTTCACCTAATGAAACATTTTCATAAAATCTCGATCGTTTGAGAAAAATGTCCATTTTTTTGGGACGTCGACGAAGTCTTAATGCCCTTTTCGCTAGAAAATTTCATCAACTAGATTTTCTTAATAGGACTTTTTACGGACGGAAAAAGGACAATTTAGTTTATGAGTATGGAACTGCGTCCGACATCTAGGGATTTGAAATCTAAATATCCACATACATTCACCATTGAAAAGCGCCAATGAAGCGTTTTTTTGCTGCATGAAACTGTAAATTCTCAGATTTCTTCCTCAATTGTTTAAGTCCTAGTTGATAGGAATATACAGTGGTGTTCAGAAGTGTTCAATCACCAATCACCAGATTTGTCAGTAAGGGAGTGTACGTGAGTGAAGTGTGTGGTGCGTTTAAGTGCTGTTCTTTAACTAGTTTGATATGTCGTTATTATTCTAAGTTTAGCGTTATCACGTGTTATCTACTATTTATTTGCTCATTCAGCAGTTATTGACAGGTATGGTAGCGTGGGACATTTGTAATTCTATACAATAACAAACAGTCTATTTTGAGTTCATTACTAATGAAGGTTGCTCCCAGAATGAATCCTCCTTGGCTCCTGATAAGATGTTCCAGTGCATCTTTGATCAAAAACCATTGAACTTTATAAGCTTCATTTTCTTTATATGCCCCCCAGAACCGCGGGGCCAGATTGAGGCCTCAACTCAGGCTGGCGTTACATAGGGGGCAAATTTCTATGTAAACAACTCCCATAAAAGTAGCTGCATTCATGTAAATGCAGCCAGATTAGTCAAAAATGCACTTGAAGAACCAGACTGTGCTTATAAAATATCATCTGGTCGATTCATTCGAAATGCATAAAGTGTGGAGGCGTTTATTAGGTGGTACAAGACATGCAGCCGATTGTAAACACGTTTTCACTTTTCTAGTCCTAATGCCTGGAAAATTACTTAATTTGTCTTAAATGTATGAAGGAGGTTTAGTCATCTTTCGGGGAAAATACAGAGGGTTTATGAATCAATGCTTGAGTTATGAGTCAGGCTGCCAAAAATAGCAGTTGCAGTTTTCAGTTATTATTCAGAGAAAAATCTGAGTAATTCTTAGGAACTGATGATTTTTGCGCGTGTTTAAGTCGAAAGACTCGCGGAAAACAATGAGGAAGGAATCTTTTCCACGACATTTTCGATCTAAAAAAACCCCAAAAACATAATGAAGATGATACTGGTGTGTTTTTTGCGTTTTTATGTAGATGTGGAAAAAAAATTCCTTCTGATGGTTGCCTCCTGATGATCACATTTTGATTGTACTTAGTTGGGACTCGATTGAACCAAAATTAAAATGGTGTAAAATTAAATTTTTTTTTTGAATTTTGAAAGCACTTTTTGAAAACAGCTCTTTTGAGCTCGAAAAACAGCACGAAAAAATGGCATTTTGTGATGAACAGTCAGTCTAAGAGAAGGAATACAATCGTGGACATTTTTTACTCGTGTTTATTATCAAAAAATACCACTTTCTCTAGACGATTTTACCTTTTATGTGTAGAAAACAGTCTTAAAATCCTGCTTTCAAATTGTCGTGTGAAGGTTGCAATAAAGTTTTGAAATGAAGAAAGAATTAATATAAAATAAAATATAAAACGGGTCAAAAGAAAAGTGTTTTTCTCGAAAAAATCGTAGCAAGCAGCAGACAATTTACAGCCACTTGCAAAAAGCCCATAAAGAGTTAAAGTAATATTAATTTAAAAGATCGAAAAATGAAGACTGGACGTGCAGATGGAGACTAACATAAGAGAAATATTTTTCCAAAAAATTCAAGTCTCCCACAATACCTCGAACTCTACATCATTTTCACCGGAACGAGGCGAGGAATGCAACGAGCTGTTTAAAACACATGACGGACTTTTCAGATCCGAAATAATAATAATATTGTTTTTTTGAGTTAGCGGTCGCGGGTCGCAATTTACGGGCGATATCTTCCCTGTTATAGACCGGAACATTTCATATTCGTTATCGGCAGGTTTTTAGGTCGGAAACAATCCAATGAGCGCGAAAAAGACGGTTGTGAAATTTCAATTTTTGGTCGAAAATTTCATAAGGGGTTAATAAGAGAAATATTTTTCCAAAAAATTCAAGTCTCCCAAAATACCTCGAACTCTACATCATTTTCACCGGAACGAGGCGAGGAAGCAACGAGCTGTTTAAAACACATGACGGACTTTTCAGATCCGAAATAATAATCATTTTTTGTCTTTTTTGAGTGGTTTTAGCGCGGTCGCAATCTTTAACGGGCGATATCTTCCCTGTTATAGACCGGAACATTTCATATTCGTCATCGGGCAGGTTTTTAGGTCGGAAACAATCCAATTAACGCAAAAAAGACGGTTGTGAAATTTCAATTTTTGGTCGAAAATTTCATAAGGGTTAATAAGAGAAATATTTTTCCAAAAAATTCAAGTCTCCCAAAATAACTCGTACTCTACATCATTTTCACCGGAACGAGACTTTGCGATGTTTTTTTTGCTTTAAAACTACGCCTACCGCCTATCGGACACACAAATACTGAAATTTCGCAGTTTGAAAGCACTTTTTGAAAACAGCTCTTTTGAGCTCGAAAAACAGCACGAAAAAATGACATTTTGTGATGAACAGTCAGTCTAAGAGAAGGAATACAATCGTGGACATTTTTTACTCGTGTTTATTATCAAAATATACCACTTTCTCTAGACGATTTTACCTTTTATGTGAGAAAACAGTTTTAAATTTGTTGAATGTTGCAATAAAATTTTGAAATGAAGAAAGAGTTAATACAAAATAAAATATAAAACAGTTCAAAAGACAAAAAAAAACGAAGCAAGCACTAGAAAAGTTGGGACCATTTGCGCGACTTTAGGTAATTAACATAAGAAGCAAATTTAAAAGTGATTCGAATCAAAATTGCAAAAGTCCTATAAAGGGTTAAAATAATATTAATTAAAAAGCTTGAAGAATGAAGACTGAACGCGCAGATGGAGGATTGCGAAGAAGTGAAAATTAAACAGCCCGCGAGAGGCTCATTGGTATAAAAATATAAAATAATAAATACATCTTTATAAACTCATGAAAAAAACATATTTTCGAGACAAAAGAAACTCCAAATGATTGGAGGTAAAATAATTTTCAATTTAAATGACGCCTCAAATATTTGCCTTATTATGTTCGACCACAGTCAGCCCTACCGATCTCTCAAGGCTTCTCAGTCTATACTTAGTGAGAAGGTGTGCCATTGAATGGCAAATAAAGAACGACTGGCGATTGTAGGCCGTTCTAGACATTATTTGTTGTTCTGCCATATCTGATAAGTCGACGACCTGTAATCCTTCTTTACCTGGAAGTCCATCGATCTTCTATGGGTATCGATTGGACTTCGTGGCATTGGGGAGTTTATGATTCCTGTTTTCACCCATTACCAATATTAACATCTCATTCACGTTTGATTTATTAATCACCCAGTCAGTAATCTTGATATTCGTTACATCATTTCTACCACTTAATAATGAAATCATCTAAAAAATCACGACGCTAATCATTGGAGAAACACAGTCCGAGAACATCAACTTATGACCTCATCCATGAGTGTCAAGCTTATTATACATATATTTAAAGTTAAAAGGAAACTGTTTTTGTTGTAAATAATTTACTTCCTCCTAGCGAAGCCAAATCGATACGTATATTACCTTGCCACAGATTTCAGTAGGTATTTATAGGCGTTAATTGCAAATGACCCAGATGGTTTAACGTGTGGGTATTTGGAGGATTTTTAATGTAAAAGTACATAAAAACAAAGTTTTTACATTTTTTTCTCCCTTTAAATTACTCAATTTTCCCCAATTTATCCAACTTCAAATCATTTACAGTTTGGAAATTTGAATAAATGAAGCAAATTAAAAAATCTCCTAAAGCGGTATTGCTACCTTGACCCACTCAGCGTCGTTTTATGACTACTACACACATATACAAGAGTTGTATAATGATGTGTTTTCAAATGCCCCATTTTTTTCATTTTAGCCCTACTAACTTTGATTTAATTTTTTACAGTGCAATAATGGATTATATTATCAGGTGCCTTCTGCTGGCGCTTTTAGGGCCAGCTTTCACCTTCGCCCAAGTACCACAACGATTTACCGCACAAAATCCTTGCACTTCGAAGGGCACATGCCAGGAATGCATCCAGACGCCGTCGTGCGCTTGGTGTTACGATCCGGTAAGTAATTTTTAAATCCAACCGAACTGAACCTGCCAGTAAATTACGAGACGAATTATCATACAAGTTGGAGTTTTAGGCAAATTAACCTGAATAATAATGTCAACTTTACAGCGCGGTTTGTTTATCTGCGTTAAATAACGTGAGCATTTCTTAACACCGGAAACTGATAAGGAAGGAGAGCGATTTAATTTACAAATGCATTTCGAATTCACGTTGCAGTAAATGAACTAATTGATCAAATGAAAAACTGCGGCTTTTCGGGATATTAAGCCGTCGTCTGATGGAATTTGGTCCAAGCGATGTCTTCCTGAATATGGACGAAGAATGCAAAAAATCCTTCATCTTCCGCTCCAAAGTCAACTTTCAAGTGTGTCTTTAAGGCTCAATTCTTAAGGCAAAATGGTGTATTGTTAAAAGATCGCTCAAATTATATATGTACAATTGTCTTCGCAAGAGGCTCACCAGACAAGCGCGTTAGAATCCCAGAGTTTTGGCACAAAAATGGCAAAAAAAAATCAAAAATGATTCGAAACATTTCTATATCTGTGTGATTTTCGTTTTTTTTTCAGCATTTTGTGGGCAGCGCTAGATGTTTCCAACCGTCATTTCCTCTCTCATCGAAAGAAGATCAATGCAAAGAAGAATTTACGCACAATCCAGATAACATCCAAAGCATATTGTCGAATCTGGAATTGTCAAAAGCACAGCATGCAGATGCTAGTGAGAACAATCATTGGAGTATCAGCCAGGAGACCAGTTGGAACCAGTCGAGTAGCTGGCAGAAGAAAGGATCAGCAATGTACGGCTATAAAGGCAGTAAAGGGCAGCAAATCGTGCAGGTGGCGCCTCAGAGAATCAACCTGAAGTTGCGAGCTAGTTAGTGTTAAAAATTTTTTTTTCATAGAGAACTTTTGGTTTAATGTTGCGTTCCTTTAGGGCAGTCGTACAGTATATTCATGAGCTATACCCAAGCAGAGGACTATCCAGTAGATCTTTACTATCTCATGGACCTCAGTAGGTCGATGTTTGACGACAAAGAGAAACTGTCTCTATTGGGCGACCAATTGGCCACCACTATGCAGAGAGTCACGTCGAACTTTACATTGGGATTTGGTAGTTTGTAGATAAAGTCGTGATGCCTTACGTCAGCACCCTGCCAGAAAAGTAAGTCGGGCTTTGTTTGGTAAGCGCCGCATCAGTTGGGAAGTTATTTTTCCTGATAACTGATCTTGGTCATGTTTTTAGCGTATAATGTGCCGTTGTTTTTTTTAAGATTTTTTTCCCAATTTTTATCTGTAGGCTGATAAGACCCTGTGACGTGTGCGTGGCACCCTACGGATTTCACCATCATATGAGTTTGAGCACTAACACTTACATGTTTTCAGTAAGTCTTTTTTACACGGTCGATTGATACCTTCTTCTCATCTATCTAGTTTCATTCGCTACTACGTCTAGCTGTTCATAGCGACCTCCGGGTATGCATGAGTGTTCGATGTATTAGCTGTGGTAACATTTCCGTGAATTGTGATTGTTTCAGGAGCTGGATGAGCAACCCGCCCGTGAATGCTATAAGGAATTTTTTCATATGTGTAAAAACAGCGTCCGCGAAAAAAAAACATACAGCCAATAGATATAATTCGGAAAAACTTTAGCAGCCGCAAAACGTATTTAAAGCTCTGAGTTTTTCGCAAGATTTGGCTGTGAACGCCAGTAGCATTTTTAGTGTTTTTTTTGGCTAAAAAATTAAAACCATTTGCTGATGGATTAAGGATTTTTTAACTGCAATTGCAGACTAATCAAATAACTTTGGAAGTGGATGAATTCTGATTGTTTCAAGCCATTTTCTGGAAAAAAAACATCGGACTGATTTGTCGTTTGTTGTTCCTCTACCGTTGTGACGAGCCCTTCAGGCACGGCACAGATTTTGCTGAAAAAAACGTCCAAACTCTCTGATTTGTCGTTTGTCGTTGTCCTACCAGTGTCGTGCCCGAAGGGCTCGGCACAACTTTTACATTGTACAAGGTCTAACGCTTTGTTGTGCCGAGCCCTTCGGGCACGACGCTGAATTTTTCTTATTTGATTTTTGTTCGTCAATGTTTAGATTAAAATTAAGCACCGAGAGATTTTCTACAGGGCGGCAAATGAAAAAACACAAAATTTTGCAAAGTTCGCCATGCTCCTAGTTGGACAAAAATGAGGTTTTTTTTGGATCCCAACACCAACAGTTCAAAGATAAACCAAATAGATCGAACCGGTTTGTGAATTTTTCCGCCATCTCCCTCGGTTACAGGGTGGTCCCAAAAAATCAAGTTTTGGTCTTGCAGCCATAACTTT